>JAHRHZ010000027.1:5859154-5894556 GCA_024137785.1 Ginglymostoma cirratum
TGTGTGTGTGTGTGTGTGTGTACGCGCACCTGGCTGCGAGTGTAAATGGAGGCTTTTATAAGGGGATTGGGGTTCTTGGTGTTCTCATTAGGACAGTGATCTGCTGATAGTTTATAACTGTTTACCTGAACCTAGTATCTAATGAACTGTAATAAGTAGTTATTCTTGTAAAGTTTTGAAACCTGATTTGTGTTAAAGTTATTGAGGGATTTTGCGTATTTGTTAAAACCTTTAACTTTTGTGGCAATTCTGGGAGTGGCAGAGCTTGATTTCCAGTGTGAAACCCTAGAGGGTCTCGGCAATGATTAGATGATATACCCCCACCCCATCCCCACAGGTTTCACAAGGGGAGGGGCATTTGAACCTACGAAGCATTTTCATCCAAGGTCAAAAGAAAGGCTTGAATTTATCTGACAGAGAGCTTTGCGGCCAGTAAAGTACTTTCTTGCATCATGGTCACTGTTGAAGTGTGGGAAATACACACAGCAAGATCCCACAAACAGGATTCAGGTCATCTAACCTTGCAGCAATAATTAGGGGAATCAGATATTAGATTGAGCAGGAAGAGCTGTAGAAATATCAGGAAAGTAGCTCTTGTTTGAATTATTTGAATGAGGTAGAACTTTCCTTGTATGGAACCTGACAAAGTAGTCGATTTAAATGAATATTCCCATTAGCAGAGCGCCCATTTGCTGTTGGGTGCAGTATCCAATTACCCACTGGTGTAACGGTGTTTCTCATGGACTGTGTCAGCGATGTGAGATGCAGTGAGTGAGAATATACTACAAGCCAAGGATCTTAAAGTGCTAGGTGTTACCATAGTGACTTGCTCCTCAGGACACTTCCCCATATTGAAACAGCCAGGAGAGAGATATAAGGAGGAGGCTGCGTGTTTGATAGTGTTATCACCTCCTGCCTAGTCCCTGGTTCTCATTGTGACTCGGCACAGACTCTGGTGACAGTGAGGGGAACAGGATTGTCAGGGGTTGAGCAGATTAAGATGAGATATCCGTGAATTTGTCAAAGTTCTCACTACACCTGAAGCTCCATCTGTTGACACAATGCAACGTCTTTTTTCCCCCAAAGGTAAACAAGTCAAACTGAAATCCATAGGCTGATTCTTTTATTTGCCAGGACAAAAATAGGATGGCACTGGTCACCAACTTTGTGAGATAACAAGTTTTAAAGCTGCGTACTCAGTAATCTATGAACTATCAAACGTTGAGTAGACTAGGATTATTTTCATTAGAAAGACGAAGATTGAGGGGGGACCTGATTGAGGTCTACAAAATCATGAGGGGTATAGCAAGGTGGATAGCAAGAAGCTTTTTCCCAGAGTGGGGCATTCAATTACTAGGGGTCATGAGTTCAAAGTGAGAGGAGGAAAGTTTACGGGAGATATGCATGGAAAGTTCTTTACGCAGAGGGTGGTGGGTGCCTGGAACATGTTGCCAGCGGAGATGGTAGACGCAGACACGTTAGTGTCTTTTAAGATGTATCTGGACAGGCACATGGATGGACAGGGATCAAAGGGATACGGACCGTTAGAAAATAGATGACAGGTTTAGACAGAGGATCTCGATTGGCGCAGGCTTGGAGGGCCGAAGGGCCTGTTCCTGTGCTGTAATTTTCTTTGTTCTTTGTTCTATCAGTAAATTACTAAGTCAAAATGTGTTCTTTTAGAAAAATGAGAAGAGATCTAACTGAGGAATGTACAATGCTAAAGGGGATTGACAAAGTAGACATAGAGACGGTGTTTCCTCATCTCGGGCAATTTAGAATGAGAGATCATAGTTTTAGGATAAGGGGTAGCGGATTTAAAAAAGAGAAGGAAAGGAACTACTTCGCTCAAAGAGTCGTGAACCCATGGAATTCACTCCATCAGAGAGCAATGGATGCTGGGACATTGAGCAAATTTGAGGAGGAGACAGATTTTTAATTAGTAACGAGTTAAAAGTTTATGGGGAGTCGGCAGGAAGTTGGAGTTGAGGCCAAGATGAGCTCAGCCATGATTGTATTAAATGGCAGAGCAATCTCAAGAGACTGAATGGCCTATTACTGCTCCTGGTTCTTATAATCATGTCTGTGTCTACAAGGCACTGATGCCTTCCCCTAACCCACCTCTGTGTCCATTGCTCAGAAAGAACACCAGCGATGCTTGGAGATGCATGTACTGGAGCTCCATTTTCAAGTGTACAAGCTGAGTCTGGCCTGTAAATGTCATCTGTGAGTTTTGTATTTTGTTACTTCTGATTTTCCATGAGGCACTGTGTATTCTGTCACTAAGGACATCTACGTGTAGTCATAGTGCTGGAAGAGAGAGATAGTCAGGTGAAATCACCCCTTCAACTCAACATTACTGGGACCTGTGGGCAATTATTTTCTGTAGGCTTTAGGCCTCAAGCTTATGAATGGGCTATTCTGTCAGCTGTTCCCTCATTGGTTCCTGGAATTTCTCTAAATCTTAAAAAAGGAATTACTTACTCTGTGACTCTGAGTGCCATGAGGAGTCACCAGACTTGAAACTTTAACTCTGCTTTCTTCCCACAGATGTTGCCAGACCTGCTGAGTTTTGCCAGCAATTTCTGTTTATGTTTAACTTTTCACCCTCGTTTTTAAATGCCTCCATGGCCTCATCCTGTCCAACCTGAATTATTTCCTCCAATCCCTGAATGCCCCAATGATCTCTGCTCTCCACCAATGCTGCCCTCTTGTGCATCCCTGAATTTTACCTCTCCACCAATGTAAGCCAGGTTTTCCGCTGAATGGGCCCCAAGCTTTGGATTTCCCTCCCTAAACCTCTCCTCTTCTCTCTCCATCTTAAACCGCCCCCTTTCACCAGGGCCTTCATCATCTTTCCCATTATGTCCTTCCAGGAAAACTGAAAACGAGAGTCACAGTCCAGTCCACAGATTAGGCAGGTCCATGCAGGGAGGTTCAACGCTGACGTTCTATGCATGGCTTTTCATGATGAGGGGAAAGACCTGAGAGATGTGACAGCACAGCTAAATAGTTCCTTGAAAGTGGTGTCACAGGTAGACTGGTTGGTGAAGAAAGTGTTCAGTACGCTTGCCTTCACCGGTTAATGCATTGAGTATAGGAGTTGGGACATCATGTTATGGCTGTACAGGACATTGATAAGGCCACATTTGGAATACTGCGTACAATTCTGGTCACCCTGCTATAGGAAGCACATTATTAAATTGGAAAGGATGTAAAAAAGGATGTTACCAAGGCTGGGAGTTTTGATTTATAAGAAGAGGTTGGATAAGCTGAGACTTTTTTCCCTGGAGTGTAGGAGGCTGAGAGGTGACCTCATAGAGGTTTATGGAATCATGAAGGTCATAGATAAAGTCTTTTCCATTGGGTAGGGGAATCCAAAACTAGAGGGCAAAGATTTAAGGTGAGAGGGGAGAGATTTAAAAGCTACCTGAGGGGCTACATTTTTCACACAGAGGGTGGTGCATGTATGGAATGAGTTGCCAGAGGAAGTGGTGGATTCAGGTACAGTTACAACGTTTAAGAGACATTTTGACAGGTACATGAATCGGAAAGGTTTGGAGGAATATGGCCCAAATGCAGGCAAATGGGACTAGTTTAGTTTGGGAAACTTGGTCGGCATGGACAAGTTGGATCAAAGGGGTTGATTCCATGCTGTATGACTCTATGACTGTATAAGTACAGAGGTGACAGAGAACAGGAGAAATAACTAAAGGGATGACTGGTGATATGTTTGAAGGAAGGAGTATTTAAATAACAAAAGCCCCTTCCAAACCCACAACCACTTCCATCTAGAAGGACAAGGGCAGCATATACATGAGAACACCACCCCCTGCAAGTTCCCCTCCAAGTCACTCACCAGCCTGAGTTGGAAATATATCACCATTCCTTCACTGTTGCTGGGTCAACATCCCGGAATTCCCTCTCAAAGAGCATTCTGTTTTTTTCCCTTTATTCATTCACTGGATGAGGACATTGCTGGCAGGGACAGCACTTATTGCCCAGAGGGTAGTTAAGAGTCAACTGCATTGCTGTGGGTCTGGAGTCACATGTAGGCCAGACCAGGTAAGGATGGCAGTTTCATTCCCTGAAGGACATCAGTGAACCAGATGGGTTTTTCCCAACAATCGATTTCGGATCATCATTAGATTCTTAATTCCAGATATTTATTGAATTTAAATTCCACCATCTGCTGTGGCAGGATTCGAACCTGGGTCCCCACTACATTATCTGGGTCTCTGGATTAACAGTCCAGCAATAATTCTACTAGGCCATCACCTCACCCCAGTCTCATGGACTGCAATGGTTAAAGAATGCAGCTCACCACCATCATGTCTGAGAAATTAGGGATGAACAATCAATGTTGGTCATTTCCTTTGAGTGAATAAAACTAAAATGAGAACAAGACAGGTAAAGCAATTAGCTAAAAAGCTGGGCCTGGGGGAGGTGTGAATACTAGTCAAATGGAATCATTAACAAAAGCTAATATCTGAAGAAATTGAAGGCCATTGTCTAAAGTTGTGGTGATGCTTTTATGGTTTGATATCAAAGGTACTCTGAGATTATTTCTGTGAAGCGTCTTGGAGTGTTTGACTATAACATAGGCACTACATAAATGCAACATGGCATTAGACGAGACTCATGGCTGGAAATGAAGAACTCCTTTCCAGTGTTTCACAAACCAAGGGCTATTTTCAGATCACATCTGGGACTCTACTTTCTTTCAGAAAGTCACCTGAAGGTGTCAGGATCAATTAAAAATATTGATCCAAGGACAAGGATGACAGATCTAGCAATGGAAAAGTAACAGTGTATGGATACTAAGTAGAGACTTTGTATTACAGAGATCTTACAGGTCTAGATGTTGTATATCACTGACTAAGTGCATTCATATCATCATGTGCTTCATCCTTTACTTAGAAAAAATTTTTACTCAAAATAATTTTCTGCCTTGACATTTACTCTGGGACTGTGAAGAAGGAGATAGTTCATGCTCTGGAATAAATGCTGAAGCAGATCCGGAATGATTAGTAAATTATTGGAGCACTCCACAAACATTCATTTTAATTGTAAGGCTTTTACAACATGAAGATATCATTTGACTTCAGTTGGTGACAGCACTGCTTCTGTCAACAAGAGATTCTCCATCTCAGCACTGAAGTATCAGGAGTGCGGCTGAAGTTGAAAATCTGAAATAAAACATATCTCCTTATGTTCTGATTTCTCTCAAAGCCACCTTTCAACTACTGACAAAAACAGAAGTAGCTGGAGAAAATCAATGGTTCTGGCAACATCTGTTGAGAGAAAGCAGAGTTAATCTTTCAAGACCCTTCTTATACATCATGTTATTGCCAAAATTTTATTGACTCTTCTCCTTCATCTTCCAATAACCTTTAGCTCACCCAAATTTCTATTACATTGCACTGGCTACATCTCATTCACCCATCACCCAAGTGACCTCTGCCTTCATTTAATTACTTTCATTTTACAATTCACCTTCTTGTTCCCAAACCTCTTCATGGCCTCATCTATTCATATCCAATGGTATATAATCACAGCCAACCCTGCATCCCTCTGAAACATTAGTGTTTCATTAATTCTGGCCTGTTGCACACCCTTGATTTTCAAGGTTCCACCATTGGTATCCATGGGCTCTGAAATCCTGCTGTATGCACCACCACTGCTCCCTCCTCCTCTGGGATCAGGCTGTTGGACATGTCCCAATATGATTCTTTCTTAATATGGGTTAATGTCAATTTTTGTTTCGTTAATGCTCCTGTGAAGTAGCTTGACATTTTTTGCTGTGTGACCGGCTCCAACTAAATGTAACATTCTCTTTCAAACATAATCCCAGAGCACATTAGCCATTGAAGCAAACAAAGTGACTGGGTGTTGGATTTCTGAACACACAGCGGAATGGTTGAAGACCAGAGTGAGGTAACAAGGAGAGAATTAACAAACGGCATGTAAATTCAGCAAAAGTAGAAACTACCATCACTAGTTTTATTTGTTTTAGTTTTGAGTCAACTAATCATAGAGTTACAGAGTCATACAGCGTGGAAACAGGTCCTTAGGCCCACCCTGCCTATACCAGCCACAAACACCAAACTACACTAATCCATTTACCTGCACTTGGTCCATATGCTACTATGCCCTGGCATTTTAAGTACTCATCCTAATGCTTATTCAATATTCCGAGAGTACGTTCCATATTTCTACCAGCCTCTGGGTGAAACAATTTTTCCTTGTATCTCCTCTAAACCACTTAAACCTCACCTTAAAGTTATGCCTTTTGGTCAACAATGCATCTGCCACGGAAAAAATTGTAGAATCCCTACAGGGTGGGAGTAGGCCATTCAGCCCACACCGATCTTCCAAAGAGCATTCCACACAGACCAACCCCATCCCTGTAACCCCACGGTTCCCATGATTAACCTATCTAGCCTTCACATCTCTGGACACTACAGAATAATTTAGCACGGCCAATCCACCTAACCTGCGCATCTTTGGACTGTGGGAGGAAACCAGAGCACCTGAAGGAAACCCATACAGACACTGGGAGAATGTACGAACTCCACACAGACAGTCACCCCCAGTGTGGAATGAAACCCAGGTCCCTGGCACTGCGAGGCAGCAGTGCTAACCACTGAGCCACCATGCCATCCCGAAAAGACAAGTCTTTCAACCAAATGTTTCTGGATTTTTCGCTGTACACAAAACGGCCCTCACATTTGCTGATACAGCAGTTGCTCCACTTCATTATAGATGGATTATGTTGGGAGCATTTCTGATTTCGAATGGTGCTGATGGGGGGGTGCTGCACTGTCTGGGGTACTATCAGTTGTCGAATTGAGGTCCTGTCTGCACTCTCCGACAGACAAGGAAAAGGCCCATGGTGTGACTTGGGAAAAGACAGGCTCAGCAGATCTCCAAAAGCTTGTGATTTCAAATAGGCCCATTGGACTGTAGCCTGGTGTCATGTGATATCTAATTCTGTATCATAAAGGTTAGGGTGATGGTGGAGAGTGAGAATGATCGAACCAGATTACAAATGGGGCATGAATGGAGCTGGGTAAACTAGAATGATACATTGGCAAGAGAAACTGGAACCTAGGAACAGGAGTAGGCCATTCCACCCCTCAAACCCTTCCACCATTCAATGAGGCTGACCTGTGGCCTAACTCCAAATGCCTGCCTTTGGCCCGTATCCCTTAATACCTTGGCTTAACAGAAATTTATCTGTCTCAGATTTAAAATTAACAACTGATCGAGCATCCTCTGCCTTTTGTGGAAGAGCGTTCCAGCCTCTCCCACCCTTTGTGTGTGGAAGTGAACATTAAACAGAGAACATAGAACAGTACAACACAGTGAAGGCCCTTCGGCCCACGATGTTGTGCTGACCTATTATCCTACTAAGATCAGTCTACCCTGCATACCTTACATTTTACTATCCTCCATGTGCCTAGCTAACAGAGGATTAAAATTCCCTAACATCTAAAGTGCTTCTTAACATCTCTCCTGAATGGCCTGGCCTTAACCTCAGACTATGCCCTTAGTTCTAGAATCACCAACCAATGAGAATAATTTCTCTTTATCCACCTTTGTCTTGTCCTATTGATACCTGGAAGACTTCAATCAGATCACCAACTGGGCAATGGGCTTCCTTGGAATGTTGGAGGTTGAAAGGTGACTTTATAGATGTTTATAACATCATGAGGGATATAGGTAGGGTTAAAGGTAGGTGTCTTTTCCTTAAGATTGAGGAATTTCAAGACTGGGCGGCATACTTTTAAGGTGAGAGAGGAGAGATTTTAAAAAAACACGAGGAGTAAATATTTTACATAGAGGGTGGTTTGCGTGTGGAGGAAGTGTCCTGAGGAAGTGGTGGATACAGGCACAGTTACTTGTTTAAAAGGAAAGGTTTGGAGGGATATGGGCGAGGAGAGTGCAGGTGGGACTAGTTTAGTTTGGGATTATGGTCAGCATGGACTGGTTGGACTGAAGGGTCTGTTTCCATGCTGCATGACTCTATGTGATAGTTCAGGCACAGTTGTGGTATGTTCCCTCAAACGGGCAGCGTAGGCCAAACAGATTCAGAGGTCCCTGGATGACAAAGGAGACAGAAATTAAAGAAGAAAAGAAGTGTGCTTACGGCAGGTATCAGAGGAAAGTACCGTTGAGAACCAAAAACCTCAGAAGGGAGATGAGAAATCATTATTAAGGAAGCAATGTGCAGTTGTGGTAAAAGGTGAACTGTTTAGGGAGAGTCAGCATGGATTTCTAAAGGGTAGCTCATGTTTAACAGACTTGCTGTAAGTGGTAGCAGAGAGGGCTGAGGAAGGTAACGTTGTTGATGTGGTGTCCGTGAATTTCTAGAAGATGTTTGATATTGCGCCACACAACAGACATGTGAGAAAATTGATACCTAATGGAACCAAAGCAGCAGTGGCAATGTAGATTCAAAATTGGCTGAGTGATACAAAACAAAGACAATCATAACGAATATTTTTTGAGATAGAAAAAGATTTGTAGTTTGTTTCTGCATCTAAAAGGAACAAGGACAAAAGGGAATAGAATCAATGTAATTTGAAAAAGAAGCAAATTGGATGTGAGAGAAAACCTGTTCACAAAACAAGTGGTTTGAGTTTGGATTGCCTGAAAATGTGATGGAGGCAGGCTCAGTTGAAGCATTCAAGAAAGCATTGGATCATTATTTAAATAGAAATGAAGTGCACTGGGGAAAAGGCAGGAGGTTGGCACTAAAGCACGATGTTCAGAGAGCCAATACAAATACAATGGGCCAAACGGCCTCCCTGTCTACTGTAACACTTCAGTGATTCTACGATAGTTCACTAGAACCCCTGACTCAAATCATGCTATGGCTGTTGGTGGAGCTTGCATTCAATTTACAAATAAATCTGGAATATAGAGCTGTTCTCAGTGATGGCAACGTGATAATGATCATTTTTTGTTGTGAAACCCATCTGGTTCACAAATGTCCTTTTGAGAAGGAAATCTGCTGTCTTCACTCAGTCTGGCCTACATGTAACTTCAGACCCACAGCAACGTGGTTGGCTCTTAACTGCCCTCTGGGCAATGGCTGAGCAAGCCACTCACTTCAAGGGCAATTAGGATTGAGCAACAAATGGGGCCCTTGTCAGCAAAGCCTACACTCCATGAAAGAATGGCAAAGAGAACAGAGTTGGTGTTCTGACAAATGTTTATCTCAACAGCCAAAACAATCCTCTGGCTGCCGTCTCATTACTAGTTTTGGAGCTTGCTGTATATAAATTGACTGCTACTTCATAAGTTACAATGGTGACTATGTCTCAAAGGATTGTTATTGGCTGTAAGAAACTTTGGCATGATTTGAGGTCCTCAATGGCGCTATTAAAATGCAATGCTGTGCATTTCTTCCACACAGTTGCAACTCTTTCTGGTCATTAAGTAGTTCATATTTTCAACTCAGAATGTTTTTTCCTTCTTGTTGGGATGTAGTGGTTGTGATGCAAGTGTGGGATAGAGAATTCCCCTGTGTGAGTTTGGGCAACGGAGCTTAATTTTCCAAAACAGTTCCTCTATCACCAACAGCAACACCTCCGTAACAAAATTAACTGTAATCACAACATTCAGGCTTGATTGCCAGCTGGTTATAAAAATCAGAGAACCTCTGGAGCCAAAGCCAACCCTGACTTGACTGGGAACGCTTGGCTCACACAAGAATCACTGGACAATGATCCGAATTAGCAACCTGGCATTATTTCAATAATTGCAGCCCGAGCTGACGCGGCACTGATTAGGATTAAGACCAGAGATGATCTTGGTCTGGGACGAGATGCATTTTAATTTTGTTGAATTAGTCAGTTGGAGTGTAAAATGGGTGCAATGAAAAATCACTTGATGTGCAGCTAATCTGCTTTCACCCCTCCCCTACTCACTGCCACTATTCAACTGTGTAGTGCCTGTTTATTAGCCTCCAATACAGCAGGAGCAAGGACCAGGGATTTGTGGCACAGCGGTAATGTCACTAAACCCATAATGCCGAACGCCAGCAAAATACTCCGAGAACATACTCTTGAATCCCACCATGGCAGATGATGAAATTTGAACAGGACAAAATTCTGGATTTAAAAAAATAACAACCTTGCAGTGACCATGAGACATAAAACCCATCTGGTTCACTAATGCCCTTTAGGGAATGAAACTGCCATCTTTACCCAATCTGGCCTATATGTGACTCCAGACCCACAGCAATGTGGTTGCCTTGGAATCACAGGATTGTTCCAGAGTAGGAGGAAGCCATTTGGGTTTTTGAGCCTACACTGGTTCTATTTCCTCATGTCAGTCTCCTGTCCTTTCCTCCTACCCCTACTCACCATTTCTATTCAAATAATCATACACTGTCTTCTTGAATGACTCAATTGTACCTACCTCCACCATTTTTAATACCACTTTTAGCTGCTGTCTGGGCAGTTAGGGATGAGCAATAAATGCTGGGCCCAACCAGTGATGTCGTGATCCCAAAGGGGTGATCACTCAAAGGGGGCTGGTGTGCCATCACTAAGTCACGCTTTACTTACATGCACACAGTACATGGGCTCTGACCAGCCAGCTCAGAGCCAGGCCCGACACTGAGGAACCTCATTAAATTTCCTGTTTATATCTGTCAGTCCGGGCTCCCTGATTGGCCCAGGTTAACAACCCTAGTCAGGGATCTCATACCAGATGAGATCCACCTGATCCTTGCTCTAATCACTGCAGATCCCATGTGTGAATTAAGGAAAAAAACATATGGAAGTGCAACGGAAAACCAGAAAGTAGGGCCAGATGGTACTTACAGGTGGAGCTGTCATTTGCCTCTATCAAACCCAGTCCTGCTTGAGATCCCTACTTTTAGATTGGGATGTTACCATGGCAACCTGAGAAAAAGGCCTATGTGAAGTAGAGGGGTGTCAGTGCACCAGATTTATGTAAGACTAGACCCAATACTGGGTGTACTGGGCCCTTTAGTCTTCAAGCTGAGACAAGTTACTAGTGCACCCGTTCTCTTCAGCTCAGTCCATATCCAAGTCATAATGTATGTGACCCAAGTTCGAGGCCAGTTACACACTCAATCACACCGCCATCAGGATAACATGACTTGCCTCACAATGACATTTCTTTACCATCAGCTTCACTCATGTAGAATCATAGAATCCCAACAGTGTAGAAAGAGGCCATTTAGCCCATTGAATCTGCACCAACCCTCTGAAGAACATCCATCCTGACCCACCCCATTGCTGTAACCACACATTTCCCATGGCTAACCCACCTAACCTGCACATCTTTGGACTGTGGGAGGAAACCGGAGCACCCGGAGGAAATCCACGCAGACACGGGGAGAATGTGCAAACTCCACACAGACAGTCGCCTGAGGGTGGAATCGAAAGACCCACCCTGGACCTTAAGCAGCCGAGCTAGCTCAAAGCTCCCAGTCCATCAGTGTGGAAGCACTGTACAGCCTGAGAAACTGTAACAAGACACTGTTTAAAACTTAAATTGCCAGACCAAGATTCCTCTTTCTCGGAAGCTCTGCAGGTCCCTTTTTTAACCTGTCATTTTGATTCTATGTCTCACTCCCACTCACTGCTCCATGCTTGGACTCCCACAGTATTCTAAAGAAACTCAAGGAGCAACACCCTTCCAGCCTCAACACTGAGTTCCACAATTTCTAATCGCTATCACTTCTCCCAATCTTCCTTCACTTTTTGGATGGTAGTTGCTGGTACTGATTCTTCACTACTCTGGACTCAATTTTAGTCTTTTTTTTATTCTTGGCTTGGGCCATCATCTCGTTTACTATTTAAACAGTGTGGAAGCAGGCCATTCAGCCTATTGAGGTTACACAGCATCCCACCCAAACCCAACCCCCTATCTTATCCCTGTAACCCTTCATGGCTAACCCAACAAGCCTGCACATCTCTAGACACTATGGGACAATTTAGCATGGCCAATCCACCCTAACCTGCACATCTTTTGACTGTAGGAGAAAACCAGAGCACCCGGAGGTAACCCACGCCGACACAAGGAGAATGTGTAAACTCCACACAGACAGCCACCTGAAGGTGGAATTGAACCCTGGTCCTTGGCACCGTGAGGCAGCCGTGCTAACCACTGAGCCCCCATGCCACCATCAAATCTCACTCATTTACCAACCCATTACAGATCTCAAATCTGCTCACAGCCTCCACACTCACCAGAGCATCTCATAAGGTGATCCCATAGCTGGCTGCCTACACATTCATCATCCAATTAAGGATGGTCAATGGATGGACATGGGAGCCCAGTAGGCAGGCTCATAAATCCACCAGAAATAGGAGCACAGAAAGTCTATTCAGCCCGTCGGGACTGCTCCACCATTCTATATGTTCTTAGGCTTCAACCTACTTGCCTTGCCTGCCCCCTATATCCCTAGATTTCCTGACAGACCAGAACGCTGTCTGTCACAGCCTTAAAATGCTGGACGATCCACACTCCCCTGGAAGAGAGCTTCAAAGATTCACAGCCCTCTGAGTGAAAACATTTCGTCCTCCGCTCGGTTCTAAATGATTGGCCTCTTATACTGATTCTGAGCGCTATGTCCCTGACTCTCCAGCCCAGTGAGGAAACAACCTCTCTGTGTCGAACCTGGTCAAGCAGTTTTCAGGCTGCGGTCCCACTGGGAGGTTTCGGGTGTGGGGGGTGGTGGTGCAGGTACTGCTGGAGATAAGGAAAACCCCGAAGGGTTCCTCAAAATGGAGGCAACTCTCTTTGGTGGTGGTGTGAAAAAGTTACCAAGTAATGTGAGAGACCTGAGGACGCAGGATTGACCCCCACAGAAAACTCTGTGACTGTTCCTGCATTAGTCAATTCACGCACACGTTGCTTGTTAAACACCAGTGCCAGAGACTCTTGTGTAGCGTCCTTACTCCTTAACCAGGAGGCCTGGGTTCAAATCCTACCTACTCCAGAGGTATATAATAACATCTCTGAACAGGTCGATTAGAAAATAGGTTAAATTAAAACAAAATTGGTCAATGGGGCTCTTGTGGTGCAGGGGTAGCATCTCTACCTCTGAGTCAGGAGGCATGAGGGTGGCACAGTGGCTCAATAGTCAGCACTGCTGCCTCACAGTGCCAGGGACCTGGGTTCGATTCCAGCCTCAGGTGACTGTCTGTGTGGAGTTTGCACATTCTCCCTGTGTCTTTGTGCAGTTCCTCTGAGTGCTCTGGTTTCCTCCCACAGTCCAAAGATGTGCAGGTAAGGTGGTATGGCTGTGGCAAATTGCCTATGTGTTGGCTAGTTGGGCTAGCCACGGTAAATGCAGGGTAATCAGGTGGGATGCTCTTTGGAGGGTTGGTGTGAACTTGATGGGCTGAATGACCTGCTTTCACACTGTAGGGATTCTATGAAATCCCACCTGTCACAAGGTCTCTGAACAGGTTAGCTGGAAAGTATCTGAAAGCTTAATCAGACTGAATGCAGGCTTAAACTTTTCCAATCGGTTTTATTTCTATTTAAACATCACAAAACACCCTGGACACTGGTGACTTGTTCCCCATATATAGATATAGATACACGCAACTCATTCTCGAATTTTTAATTAATTAATCACCTTTAATTAATACACAAACATCGTCTGGGGCTCTTGTGGTACAATGGTATTATCCCCACCTCTAAGCCAGGAGGCCTAGGTTCACATCCGTGCCTACTCCAGCTGTGTGTCATAACATTTCTGAACAGAGTGATAGAAAACAATTCATCACTATCACACGGTCCCTAGTTCCATTTGGTCTCAGGCACACCTTCCACATTCTCCTAAATAATAACATAAAGGATAATAACTGGTCTCCTTGTATGTGCTGGCCTCCATAACTTCCATAGGTTACTAACCCAGTGTATTGTCAACACCAAAGAGACGACACACTTCAGAACAAATGGCCATTAATTGAGCTCCTGATTGGCTGTCTTGACTGGAGTGGTCTGTCAATTTCCCATGCAGACACAATAACCACAGGGAGATAAAAGGTACTGCAGATGCTGGAGAATCCGAGATAACAAGCGTGGGGCTGGATGAACACAGCAGGCCAAGCAGCATCATAGGAGCAGGAAAACTCGACGTTTCTGATGAAGGGTTTAGGCCCGAAACGTCAAGTTTTCCTGCTCCTATGATGCTGCTTGACCTGCTGTGTTCATCCAGCCCCATGCTTGTTAACCACAGGGAGTTGTCCTGAAGGGATTTCCTTACACTCTCTCATCTCCACTGCTCACTCTGCTATCCTCACCACCCCCACCCACTTCAAATGGGGCCAGAGAAATGTAGCTCAGCAAATCAGTGTCTCCTTCTCTTTTGTTCTCTCTCTCTCTCTCTTTCTCTCCCTCTCTTCCTCTCCACACATATGGCAAGAATTGCTTAGCATTTCCAGCCCTGTATATTTTTATGTCTTTCCAGAATTTGGCGTCTCCTTATCATAAGACCATAAGGTATAGGAGCAGCTTTAGGCCATTCAGCCCATCATTTGATCATGGCTGACATGTCTCTCAACCCCATTCTCGTCGTAACTATTGATCCTCTTACTAACATCATAGAATTTTTCCCCGACAGAACACAACAGTTCAGCCCATTTGATTGATTGATTGTTGTCACATGTACCGAGGTACAGTGAAAAGTGTTGTTTTGTGCGCTATGCAGGCAGATTGTACCATCCAAAGTGCATCAGGGTAGCAGAACAGAGTGCAGAATACAGTGTTACAGTTGCAGAGAAAGACCAACATTAACATTTGAGAGGTCCGTTCAAAATTCTGATAACAGTGGGAAAGAAACTGTTCTTGAATCTATTCATACAAACTTTTACCTTCTGCCTGACGGAAGAGCGTGGAAGAGGATATGACCAGGATAGGAGGGGTCTTTGATTATGTTGGTTGCTTTCCCAAGGCAGTGGGAAGTGTAGATGGAATCAACGGGTGGAAGGTTGGTTTGCATGATGGACTGAGCTGCATTCACAACTCTCTGTAGCATGTCCTTGATCTTTGAAGGAGCTATTCAATCAGACACTTTTTTATCCCACTGCCCAGCAATTGTGCCTTTTTTTTTACGTTTTTCAGCTATTTCTCCAATTCTCTTTTGAAAATTATTTTGAATCTGCTTCCACCGCCCTTTCAGACAGCATACTCCAAATCACAACAACTCACTTCTGGGGTGATTAAGGAAGTAGGCCATTATCACAATCACAGGAGAGACACTGAGTGCTTTGTGTATTCCTGTGCTGAGTGACCTACTTTCATCATTGTCAGTTTTAATAGCGGGCAGGGAATAGGAAGGCATAATTTTGCCGCCAACCAAAAAAGATTTTGCAACAATGTAATCAAGAAGGTTTACTGGCACTCGGACAATCAAGAGCGAATGAAATGGAATGATTAAGAATTGAGTTTCGTTGTACTGTAAGCTATTTTCCCCTCCACCAATGGGCTGAATGTGACACCGGGGCCATAATGTCTGTCCTTCCCCACCCCTCACCTCCTCCACCTCTCCCTCCTCCGTAAGTAAGCCAGGACCAAGACACTCCTGGCCACCCTATAGCAGATTAATGGCCATTGGTCCTTTAAGATGTGCCTTGTACCCAATCAGACAGGAAGACCCACATCTGAGAGCGATCAGCAACTATTCTGTCCTCTCAGTGCCCTCAGGAGTGATGGCCACTGTTGGGACTGCAGCGAGCCCAAGAAGGTGAATGGAACTGGACTCTAAGCTAATTGTGGAATTGCGCCAGGCCAGGATGGCAAGGTATGTGGCAAGAGGTGTTGGGGAGGGAGAGTTGGCGTCATCAGGGCACACATTGGGGTAGGGGTGAAGGAGGGAATGTGTGCACTGGACAGAATGTAGAAAAGATTTATTAGAATGTTGCCAGGGCTGGAGAATTGTAGCTATGAGGAGAGATTGAAAATGCTGGGGTTGTTTTCCTTGTAACACAGAAAGCTGAGGGGCAACATGAGGTCTACAAAACTGTGAGGGGTAGTGATAGAGTGGACAGGAGGAGCCTGTTTCCCTTGGCAGAGAGTTGAAAATCCAGAAGTCATAGATTCAAGCTAAGTGGCAGAAGAATTAGGAAGGAGTTGACGAAAAGCATTTTTCCACAGAGGGTGGTGGGTTTCTGAGTTCGTGGTGGAGGCAGGTACCCTGAACTCTTTCTAAAGGTACCTGGATCTGTACCTTAAGAGCTGGAAGCTACTAGGCAATGGGCCACGTGCAGGAAGAAGGGATTAGAATCTGGGAGCCTTTTGGTCAGCATGGACAAGATGGGCCAAATGCCCCCCTTCTGTGCTGTATCATTTCTATGGTTCTAATTATCTTTCAGGCATTTGGGGCACACAGATTAGGTAACTGACCCATCCAACCAATGATCCAATAGCTTTCACCTGGAAAGTCAGATACTTGATAACCCCCAATTGTCCCCCTCACCGAGCTCCATTCCCACCATGTCCAAAATCCCAGGTAGGTGCCAGTAGGTGCAATGCAACCAATTCCAGCTGCCCCACTCACCATAGTCCCACTCACCATCCCCCACACCTGGGAAAACGATAAGCTTCAGGACTCTGTTCCTAACCTGGCCAACGTTCTGCCCTGTGCCAGTCAATAAAATATAAAGTCATCCTGGTCCCAGAGGCTCTCAGGGCTGCCCTCTCATGAGAGAAAGACTGTGCTTCATGGGGCTCACCCAGATGGGTGCAGGCTCAGGTATCCCTGCACCAAACTCACCCCTAAATCTCACCTGGCACCATAATGCATCACCGAGGGGGTGCAGCTTCTCCACAATCAAAACCCCAGAAAGCAGATTGGGAGCTGGCTGTGCACACGTTGATGCCAAACTCCCAGCATTGCAATGTTGACTGCATTTCATTGGCTATAAAGCGCTAGTGGGGAGTCCTACAGTGACGACCAGCCTATAGAGATACAAGAGTCCCTTTCTGCTAATGGGTGAAGACATGAAAAAGTAATCAGGAACAAAAACACAAGTTGCTGGAAAAGCTCAGCAGGTCTGGCAGCATCTGTGGAGAAAAAAATCAGAGTTAACGTTTCAGGTCCAGTGGGGAAGGGTCTCTGGACCCGAAACATTAACTCTGATATTTTTCTTCACAGACACTGCCAGACCTGCTGGGCTTTTCCTGCAACTTCTGTTTTTGTTCCTGATTCACAGCGTCCGCAGTTCTTTCGGTTTGTGTGGAAAAGTAATTGTTTTTGTAAATCCCTCTGTGTCAGCCTTGGCACTTGTTTCTATTGGTAGCTGCCTTCCTCACAGCTTCAGAAAGCAGAGTAATGAGGAGGCTGTGGAAGATAACGGTCTGATACACACCGCCAGCAAACAGAATTCAATTGTCCCTTCTGTACTTTACGGACAGATCTGACCGTTAACACAGAAATATTCCCCTGACTGAAAAAGGCTTGTTTAAAAGAAAACATACCATATAAACTAGACAACAGCAACTTATATTTACGTGATAGTAGGAACTGCAGATGCTGGATAATCTGAGATAACAAGGTGTAGAGCTGGATGAACACAGCCAGCCAAGCAGCGTCAGAGGAGCAGGAAAGCTGACGTTTCGGGTCTAGACCCTTCTTCAGAAATGCTGAAGAAAGGTCTAGGCCCGAAACGTCAGCTTTCCTGCTCCTCTGACGCTGCTTGGCCTGCTGTGTTCACCCTGCTCGACACCTTGTTATCTCAGATTTACGTGGCAGCTTTAAAATATTAAACCATTCTGAAGGTGTTTCGCTAGAGCGTTATCAAGAACAACTTGACAACCAGACATTTGGACAGATGACCAAAAGCTTTATCAAGGAGGTGAGTTTGATGGAGCTTCTTAAAGGAGGCGATGGAGAGAGAGGGAGGGATGGGGTGTGCAAAGGAATTTTGCGTCCCAGACAGCTGAAGGCACGAGCAAAGATGGTGGATCTCATTGAGGGGAGAAATTTTCACCAAAAATTATAAAAATCCAACAGGGCTAGAGAGGGTAAAAGCAGAAAGGATGTTCCTAATGACCAGGGAATCCATCAGGAGTCACAGTCTAAGGGTACAGGATAAGCCATTTAGGACCAAGATGAGAAGAATGGAGAGCATGTGGAATTTTTTGTCACAAAAAATAGTTAAGGCCAAAATATCAAGTGTTACCAAGAAAATATTCAATATACAATTGGTTCTACTTTAACGCGATAGTTCTGTTCTCCTGCGACCTCGTGTTATCAGAAAATCACCCAGTAGCTGCACCATTTAATCCAATGGAGCTGGAATTGTGTTATAGCCAATACAGGTAAAGAAAGTTCACACTCTACAAATAACGGTCTAAATTCTTCAGTTGAGTTAAAACCAATTCACATTGAAGAAACATTCGTTACAGCAGAACCGACTGTGGTTCTGAGGATTAATGGGATCAAAAGGCTATGGGGAGGAAGCAGGAACAGGGGACTGAGTTGGATGCTCAGTCACAATCATGTTGAGTAGAGGAGCAGGCTCGGAGGGCTGGATGGCCTACTCATGCTCCTATTTCCTATACTTCTACGTTTCTTAACGGTTCTATTCGTTTTACCCCCAGCAAAGCGAACCTATCCAATCAATCTTACTGTCAACTTAAAAACTCAATTAAAAGAAATTTCAGATAGCTAAAGGAACTTAGTCAGCATTCCCAGCTACAGACTGGGTCAAGTAATGAAATGTCATGTTCCCCAGGAGTTTCCGACCAGCAAAATTACCTCAGGGTGGAATACATCTCCAGGTATTTTATCACAGTGACAATTACTTAAGTTTGCCAATATCAGCGCTTAGAATCCTAATTAATAATTCTCAGATATTGTTTATCTAAATGTGGGCATAACGATTGAGGACCCTGGGTCTGTAATAGATGGATTTTAGAAGGATGAGAGGGGGATCTGATTGAAACTTACAGAATACTGATAGGCCTAGATAGACTGGATGTAGTGAAGATGTCACTATTAGTAGGAGAGGCTAGAACACGAGGGCACAGACTCAAAGTGAAGGGATGACACTTTAGAGTTGAGATGAGGAGGAATTTCTTCAGGCAGAGGGTGGTGAATCTGTGGAACTCATTGTCACAGAGGGCTGTGAAGCCCAGGTCATTGAGTGTATCTAATTTAGAGGTAGATAGATTCTTGATTAGTAAGGGGATCAAGGGTTATGGGAGGAGGCAGGAGAAAGGGTTTGAGAAACATATCAGCCATGAACAAATGGCAAAAAAGACTCTTTGGCCTAATTCTGCTCCTATATCTTATGGCCTTATGAGGATTCAAGCATGAGACTTACAACCATTTTATACTGGGTAATGAATATTTATTTTAAGAATCAATTCTAAATGGCATTATCATAAGGAACACTGTATCATTCACAGAATAGCAAAGATAATTCCAACATAAATATTCTACCAGAGGTTCATACACAATATTTTAAACCTACCTTACAGCACAGTCGGATGCACAATCAAGTAGATTTAAAGAAAACTATACTCACAATTCAGTGTCATTATTTAGACTATCTTTGATTTAACTTTTCACAAGGCAGGTTAGCGATAAACTCACACCTTTTTTTGGGACTGATGCCTTTTCTGTGTGTGTTCTTGATGTATTTCAGTCGCCTTTTAATTTGTCTCTGTGATGGAAAGGGACAGGCTGATAAGAAAAAAAAATCTAATCATTTGTTCCATTTCTTTTCATGGATTCTTATGGTTCTAATTGGCCTCCCATCTGATTTTAGCCATAACTGTTCAGCTACCCTCTAAGATCCCTAAAAGTCCCACACTGTACTGCATTTTTTACAAGCTTTTTGGCACATAGTCAAATGCTACATATAGCGCATTTTGTTGCAATAATTGCTGAGAACTTAATTCACAATAGAATTTTCCTCATTAATTTGGTCAATTCCTAGACAGAGTGATTAAAAGCAGGGATGTGCAAGAGGACAGAGTGGGAGGACAGCAGAGATCACAGAGGGATGTAGGGCTGGAG
This sequence comes from Ginglymostoma cirratum, assembly GCA_024137785.1. NCBI lineage: Eukaryota > Metazoa > Chordata > Chondrichthyes > Orectolobiformes > Ginglymostomatidae > Ginglymostoma > Ginglymostoma cirratum. The sequence continues at coordinate 5,879,181 of JAHRHZ010000027.1, forward strand.
TATACTCCACAGATAGGGGAATGAGGCCACGGAGAGATCCAAATCAAGATTTAAAATTTAAGATCAAAATGTTGCATTTTCAGGCATGTTTCTGTGATCTGGGGGTCTCTTAACCACTCTCACAATAAAGCAGTGAAAATGGAACAAAATCACACTTACCTGGTGCTGATCAGGACATCCCAAGAAACTTAGAATCCTAATTAATAATTCTCAGATACTGTTGTCTAAATGTGGGCATAACAATTGAGGACCCTGGGTCTGTAATCGATGGAGTCTATGGGGTAATATGTTCCTGGAGTCACTGCTGTTAATCCCTTTTTTTTTGTATTGTTGAATGTAAAAGTAGGAAGGTTATGCTTCAGGGCACTGGTGAGACCTCACCTAGAGTAATGTGTATGGAATGGGTCTCCTTATTTAAGGAAGGATGTAAAAACATTGGAGATTTACCAGACTAATCCCTGGAATGGGAGGATTGTCTAATGAGGAAAGGTTGGGCAGGCTAGGCTTAGACCTGCTGGAACGGATGTCACCTTATAGAAGTTTATTAAATAATGAGGGCTATAGATAGAGTTAATGGTAGTTGCCTTTTCCCTAGTGTGGGGGATTTCAAGACTAGGGCTCATCATTTTGAGGCAAGAGGAGAGAGATTTAAAAAAAGACGCGAGGGGCAAATTTTTTACACAGAGGATGGTTTGCGTGTGGAATGAACTTCCTAAGGAAGTGGTGGATGTGGGTACAATGAACAGGAAAGGTTTGGAGGGATATGGGCCAGGAGCAGGCAGGTGGGAGGAGTTTAGTTTGAGATTATGTTCAGCATGGACTGGTTGGACCAAAGGGTCTGTTTCCATGCTGTAGGTCTCTATGATTCCAAGAGGTGATTCAATTGAAAGATATAAAATTGTGAGGGATCTTGACTGGGAAGATGTGGAGAGGAAGTTTCCTCTTATGGCAGAATCTCGAACTGGGGTATCAATTTTTAAAAATCAAGGGTTGCCCTTTTGAACCAGGACTGAGGCATTTTTTTGACTCTCAGAGGGACATCGGTCTTTGGAATTTCATTCCTGAAAAGGGTGGTGGAAGCAGACTCTGTTTATTTTTGAAGCAGAGGTGGATAGATTCTTGTTAAATAAAACAGTGGAAAGTCATCAAGATATAGTGGTTGGAATGCGGTCCAGGTGGATCCATTGACTAAGAGATCCTTGGTTGGGTTGTGAACCTGGGCCAATCAGGGAGCCTTGGCTGACATGTAAACAGGGGATTCAGAAGTTCTCCTCAGTCTAAGGACTGGCTTTGAGCTGGCTGGTCAGAGACGATGTACTGTGCATGTATAAATAAATGAAGACATAGTGACAGAATACTGGCCTCTGTGCAGTTACTTCACAGGGGTATGTAGGAATGTGGTCTGAGTTTACAGTCGGGTCAGCTGTGATCTTATTGAGTGGTGTAGCAGGCTCAAGGGGCTGAATGACATACTCCTGCTCCTTGTTCAAATGGCTGTAAATCTATGACTGTAAGGTAAGCACACAGCATATACCCCAAGAGCATCTTATACGGCAAGCTGTCGAGGTAGAAATAATGCTAACAGTCTGCTCTTCAACCAAGTTTAGGAATTTGACCAGACTGCCAATATGCAGGGCAGGATTATTTGGAAAACTGTCTGTCCTTCAAGCTGCAAGATTCATCGCCAAGCAGTTAGCCTGATCGTAGCCTGGTGTTAGTTATTTAACCAGCTCTTAGCCTGAAAGATGCTGGTGTGCTTCTCATTGTTTCTCTCACAGTTTTTGCTCAGCACTCGTCAGGCTGATGCAGTAATTCTAAAAGTGAAAGACTTTATGAATTACTCAAGTGAGCGCTGGACCTGGGGGTTCCTTGTCACAAGTCAGTAAAAGCTAGCAATTAGGAAGGCAAATAATGAGCTGGCCTTCATTACAAGGGGATTTGATACAGAGGACTTGCTGCTATTGCACAGAAACTCACTGGATTCTTATGGAAAAGTGGTAGTGTCCCTATCTTTGAGCCAGAAGGTTCAAATTCTACCCACTGCAGCGATGTGCCATAAATTATCTGAACAAGCTGATTTAGAAAAATATCTACAGAACCTTGGTGAGAGCGCATCTATAGTATTATGTCAAGTCTTGGTCTTCTCATTGAAGAAAGGAGATATTAGCCAGTGAGACAGTGCAATGGATGTTCGCCAGATTAATCCTTTGGACAGTAAAATTGTCCCATGAAGAGGGATTGAAGAGACTAGGCTTTTATTCTTTAGAGTTTGGATAAACAAGAACATCAAAAATCTTACAAGGCATGAGTGGATTGGGATATGATGCTTGCCCCTGGTGGGTCTAACCAGGAGACAGAGTCAGGATAAGAGGTAAGCCAGTTCAGACTGAAATGAGGAAGAACCTTCACTCAGGGCTTGGAGAAGCTTTGGAATTCTCTCAGCAGATGATTGTGGAAGCTCAGTCATTGAGTATGTTCAAGACTGAGATCGCTGGATCTCTGGATACCTGTGACATTAAGGGATTGGGAGGTCCTGATGGAAGGTGGCAATGAGGTAGATGAAGCAAAGAACTAAGGATGTTGACAATACTCGATAGCTCTAACAGCATTGTCAGAAGAAAGCAGAGTTAACATTTCGAGCCCGGTGACCCTCCATCAGACCTTTCTGATCAACTATTTCTGATGAAGAGTCACCAGACTTGAAACAGTAACTCGGCTTTCTCTTCCCAAAGATGCTGCTAGAGCTGCCAAGTTTCTCCAGCAATTTCTGCATTTGATTGAGGTAGCTGATCTGTTTGGAAGGTGGAGCAGGCTCAATGTGCCAAATTACCTACTGCTGCTCCTATGTTCCTCTGGTCCCATTTGCAGCACAGTACAGGCCATTCAGCCCATTTGATTCGTGCTGGGTTTATGGACCATATGAACCTTCTCCCACTATTCTTCATCAATCCCCAAACCTTCCACTTGACACCCCTCTTCTGGTTGCCTATTGTCAAGAAAATTGGTCCTCTATACATTCTCTGATTGATGAAAACCCCAGCTTGGTGAAGCAGTCTACACTATACCTCAATTAACCAGCCTGTGATAACCACTCAGCCCACTTCCTGCATACTTTCAACCTCTCCCCAGAGAAGAATCATACTGAGCATGATCAACGAACTGACAGTCAAGGAGAAGGGAACTCACCAACAAGATCCTTCTGACAAACCCCATCTATCAAATGGTAGGCTTTGAACTACAACAGTGGGAATGGTCTTTGTAAGAACACAGTCACTCTGCAACCAAACTCCACCCCAGGCCCTCAGTTACACTCCTTACACAATTACACTCTCTTCGGGAGAGAACAACAAGGCTGCACATTACAGAGAGAGTGTCTCCTCTACAAACTAAGAGGCAGGTTAGTCGCCTCAAACTCAGCAAATGAGGAGCTTACTGTTTTGTTTTCCTCTTCATTCAGGGATAAGGGTGTCATTGGCTGAGCCAGCATTTAATACTCATCCCTAATTGCCTGGAGGGCAGTTAAGAGTCAATCAGTTTGGAGTTACATGTGGACCAGACCAAATAAGGCATTAGTGAATTAGATTTTTTTTATACAATGAGCAATGTTGGGTGAGCTTTGTAAATTATGAAATTCATGTTTCACCATCTGTCATTGGTAGGGCTGGACTCATGTCCCCATCTGCAGAATATCTGGGATGACCAGCCCACTGCAAATCCCACTAGGCTATTGACTTCGTAGAATCCCTACAGTGTGGAAACAGGCCCCTCGGCCCAACCAGTCCACACTGACCCTTGGAGCATCCCACCCAGACCCATCCCCTATAACCCACCTAAGCTACACATCCCCAAAAACTATGGGCAATTTAGAATGGCCAATCCACCTAACCTGCACATCTTTGGACTGTGGGAGGAAACTGGAGCACCCGGAGGAAACCCAAGCAGACACAGGGAGAATGTGCAAACTCCACACAGACAGTCACCCAAGGGTGGAATTGAACCTAGGTCCCTGGTGCTGTGAGGCAGCAGTGCTAACCACTGTGCCACCATGTCACCCATTGCCTTCCCTTGCTTTGTGAATTTGTATTCACTGAATAAAACCAAACCGCATCAATAATATTTTGATTCCTTTCTCTTTCTCTTACATGGCCTCTCCCCCTGCACTGTCCCTGTGCTATTCACCTCACCAATACTCTGTGGTGATGAATTCCACTTTCTCACCAGCGCTCGGACATGGAGAGGAAAGTCTGTTGTGAAAATTATCCAATCGGGGATAATGAATCTACTAACTTCCTGATCAGCACAAGGTGACACTGCAAACAGCGAACTGACCTTTGGAGGGAGAGAGTGAGGCGGTTTGATGGTCATGCAACAAACTCTCCAGGAATGTGACCAACCAGAGTTGTCCTGCAGTGTTGGGAGGGGGTAATTCTCATTAAGTAGTCCCTACTATTCGGACTCACCATCAATGTATGAATTCTGAAGGTCCATCAGGACTCACAGGCTACATTTCATACAGAGGATCTTTAATTACCTCAACGCACAGAGGCACATGTGCATGTGCACAGACACACACACATGCACACAGAGATGCGCATGATCCCATACACACCCAAGCATGTGCACACATATACACATACACACAAAGATGCATGTGGTCCGACACACACACATGCACATATGAGTGTGCAAACACACACACACATTACACACGTGTGTGTACACAGACATGTGTGCACAGAGATGCACATGAACCCACACACACACACAAACCTACCTACCTTTACACACACAGACACACACAAACCTACCCACCTTTACACACACACAGACACACACAAACCTACCCACCTTTACACACACACACACACACACACACAAACAAAAGCTTGTGCAAACTACGCAAGCATGAACACACATGTACACAGACATGCACATGTTTCCACACAGGCACATGCAGTACACTCACATACACACACAAGCCTCACACATGCACACGCACAAAGACAAACAATTGTGCAGGTGTCCCACATGTATGCTGTGTGCAGGAATCAAATCTCACCTCCATAGCTCTGCTAACCCTGTTGTTCTCCAGGAGAACTTGGAGGGTTTCACTAGACTGCTTCCTGGATTGAGGAGATTGCTCTTTGAGGGGAAATTGAATGCACTATATTCACTGGAGTTTAGACGAATGAGAGGTGATCTTATTGAAATGTATAAAATTCCTAAGGGGCTTGGCAGATACTGATAAAATGCACCCCCCATCTGAGGAGTCAAGAACATAGAGTCACTGTCCCAGAAAAAAATGGTCAGTCAATTAGGACTCTGATAGCCTCCTCCAGTTCCAATATCTTATGTCTTTATGTTGCAGCCGTACAAAACCCTGGTGCGGCCGCACTTGGAGTATTGCGTACAGTTCTGGTCACCGCATTATAGGAAGGATGTGGAAGCATTGGAAAGGGTGCAGAGGATATTTACCAGGATGTTGCCTGGTATGGAGGGAAGGTCTTATGAGGAAAGGCTGAGGGACTTGAGGCTGTTTTCGTTAGAGAGAAGAAGGTTAAGACGTGACTTAATAGAGACATACAAGATGATCAGAGGATTGGATAGGGTGGGCTGTGAGAGTCTTTTTCCTTGGATGGTGACGGCTAGCACGAGGGGACATAGCTTTAAATTGAGGGGTGATAGATATAGGACAGATGTCAGAGGTAGCTTCTTTACACAGAGAGTAGTAAGGGCATGGAATGCCTTGCCTGCAGCAGTTGTAGACTCACCAACGTTAAGGGCATTTAAATGGTCGTTGGATAAACATATGGATGATAAGGGAATAGTGTAGGTTAGATGGGCTTCAGATTGGTTTCACAGGTCGGCACAACATCGAGGGCCGAAGGGCCTGTACTGCACTGTAATGTTCTATGTTCTATGTTCTATGTTGAAGAACCTTAATGCCAAACTTCCCCATTCCTGTACTAGCTGACTGAATGACTGTTCTCAGGCCAGATTACAACACACAGATGATTTCAGATTTAGTCTCTGATCTGAATTAACTAATTGATCTAAAACCCACGGAATCAACTAGACCCCTGTGTTACCCAGTAACAGTGAAGCAGAAGGGAAACAGGATGGGAGGGGGGGAAGAGGTTGGGGAAATGGATGATGAAATGAGCAAGAATTTGCACTCCTTGTTCTTACACAGAGGCTCACGTTAGAGACTGGGTTGCTAAGAATTTGCAGGATAGCAACACACCATTCAACCCGACATTTCCAGGGTGGTGTTAATGGCTATCATAATCCCAGCAGATGGTGCCATTGTCACATCATATCTCAGAGTGAACCTTGGCTTGATAGACCAAAGGTTTCATTTTTGCAGCTTGTTAAATGTGATGGTCTGTCATAGAACATATTCATTGGAGGCTGTCGATGTTCTTTTAACAAAAGAACAGAAGTTTATAACAGTAAAGAAAACAAAAACAGACCTATATAAGGCAATTTAGAAAATCTTAACATAAATAATGAAGTTAAAAATGCAGCCCTTTGCCCAACCATAACATTTATCATCACTCAACCCCTGTGAATTATCACAGCTATCTTCAGTCTTTCATTTATTACTTAACTGACAAGGCTCCAGCCATTTCCAGAAATTTCTGTTTTTGTTTCTGATTTACATCACCTGCAGTTCTTTCAGTTGTTATCCAGGCATTTCCTGTTGGTGGATATCTATACATTCACCAGATGGAATGCTCTTTATACTGTCTCTCCCAGAGATACTCAGACACCATCCACTTGGCTGACTTTCCTAGTTAAGCTTTAGAAAAATCTCTGTCAACTTAAACTGCAAAGAAAATTTTAAGTCATCTTTCTAGGCCTGAAAACTTGGACTGTGCAAACTAAACTTCCCTTTTCTTTCATGACACCATTCTTCTCAACCGAAATCTGAATGGTCTGTCTATTTTGTACGTCATAAAAGTTCAACCTTGTAAACATTTCATCTGTAACTCCCCAGGTAGTTTATCTCTCATTTAGCTAATATCACACTGGTTTACTAATGCCTTTTAGGGAAGGAAACTGCCATCTTTACCTGGTCTGGCCTACATGTAACTCCAGACCCGTAAGAATGTGGTTGACTCCCATCTGCCCTCTGGGCAATTAGGGATGGGCAATAAATGCTGGTTTAGCCAGTGACATTCACATGCTGTAAATGAATGAAATAAAAACTTGGAAATGATGTTTGAACTCACTGTTCAAAAATGGCTTTTTGACTTCTTAAAAGAAAAGTAAGTTTTTCACCTCATTTTCTCAGGGCTGATGCCAAAAACCTATTTATCTCTCCTTTAATATCTAAATTCCTAAGTGATACTGGTATTTTCAACCTTTATCATATCCACATGAGCCTCCTTTCAGTGCACTATATCTCACTGTAACAAAAAAATCTTTTTAATCCTTCGAGATAGTAGGAACTGCCAATGCTGGAGTCTGAGATAATGAAATGTGGAGCTCGAGGAACACAGCAGGCCAGGCAGCATCAGAGGAGCAGGAAAATTGACGATTCAGGTCTGGACCCTTCTTCAGAATTCTATTCCTTTCATCTGTTCTGACTATTCCCTCAAATGTATCTGTGCCATTTGCCTCACCTGTCCCCTATGCTGTGGTTGCGTATTTCGTAGTTTCACCGGTCCATGAGTAAAGGCTTTCTCCTGAAATTCCTATTGAATTTATTTATGATTGCCTCATACTTACTTTGAGTTCTGGTCCTGCCGATTGGTTATACTCTTGGAGGATTTCTCACCTGAGCATCTGCTTCTAGCTAAACTCCCCTCTTCCCCTCCCCACTTAAGCTCTCCCCAGTTTTTGGCCTGATTTCCATAGTCCTCTTTTGCCCTGTTTGCCCCGCTGCCGAACAGAAACTGAGGGAGCAAACAGGTTTCTGGTTTAACATCTCATTCAAAAGATTGCACCTCTATCAGTGAAGGTCTGCCTCGGCAATGTTACTCTGAGCTAGAATGGGACTTGAAATAATCAGTCTCTTCATTCGCTGATTAAGACCATAAACAATAGGAACATGAGTGAGCCATTCAAGCCTACTCCACCATTCAATAGGATCACGGCTGATCCAACATTCCTCAAATCCACTTTCCTGCCTTTTCCCCACAATCTGTGATTCCCTGACTGATCAAGAATCTCAGCCTTAAAAACACACAAGGACTCTGCCCCCACAGCTCTCGGTACAAAGATTTACAACCCTCTGAGAGAAGAAATTCCTCCTTATCTCAGACTTAAATTGCGTCCCCTTTATTCAGAGACTGTGTTTTCTGATCTTAGACTCTTCCATGAGGAGAAACATTCTCTCAGCATTTACCATGTTAAACCCCTTGAGAATCCTATATGTTTCAATGGGATCATCTCCCATTCTTTTAATTCTTTAACCTTTACTCATAAGACAATCCCTCCATACCGGGGATCATCCTAGTGAACCTTTTCTGAACTGCCCCCAATGAAACAATATTTTTCTTAAATAAGGGTGCTGTGCTGCACTGTTCTATGTTCTATGTTCTAAAACCACCCTCTAGATGTGATCTCACCAGCCCCTTGTGTAATTGCAGTAAGACTTCCCTACTCTTATACTTCTTAACCCTTGAAGTAAGGATCAACATTCCATTAACCTTTTGGACTATCTGCTGCCTCTGTGTGCTAACTTTCTGCGTTTTGTGTACAAGTCCCCCCAAGTCCCTTTGTGTTGCAACTGCTGCAGTTTTTCTCCATTTAAATGATACGCTGTTCTTTTGTTCTCCCTTCCAAAATGAACTAGTTCAGATTTTCCTACGACATACTTCATTTGACAACTTTTGCCCACTGACTTATAGAGTCATAGAGTCATACAGCATGGAAACAGACCATTCAGTCCAACAGTTCATGCCGAACCTAATCCCAAACTAAACTAGTCCTATCTGCATGCTCCTAGCCCATATCTCCTGCAAACATTTCCTATTCATGTAGAATAGAATAGAATAGAATAGATTATCCTTTATTGTCCCTTGGTGAGGACTGCTGCACTGACAGAGGTACAATCCGTTGAAAGAGATGTTTTTACAATGGCTGAGATAGCAAGAACTGCAGATGCTGGAGCATTTTCTGAAGAAGGGTTCCGACCCGAAGCATCAGCTTTCCTGCTCCTCTAATGCTGCCTGGCCTGCTGTGTTCCTCCAGCTCCACACCTTGTTATCTCTTTTTACAATTTGCTGCCTTTTAATGGCACCATCATAGGTACAAGTACCTAGCTACAAATATTACAGAGTGAAAAAATATACAGTGTTGTTATACAAAAGAGGATTAAAAGGACAGCATAAGCATCACTTATAATGTCTCAGAATGAGTTAGGAATGAGGTAGTTATAATATTGTGAAAAGGATTTACATTACAGTCCAGTAAAGAGCCCCAAACAGCATGTGGCACCAGGCCAAGGTCCCACAACTGTCCCACATCACACCAGCCTCCAGACTGCTCCTCAACGGCACTCAGCAACAACAAGGTAAGTCCCGCTCTTCCAGGACTCGGAAATCCCCTGCTGCTGCCGCTCCAGGACACAGCCCCTCCCTCTCTCCGGGACTCACCCCCAACCCTCGCTCCGGGACTCACCCCCACCCTCGCTCTGGGACTCAACCCCTCCCTCTCTCCAGGACTCACCTGCTCCTTAGATCTGGGACTCGGTGCCTCCCTCGGTCCGGGACACGGCCCCTCCCTCACTCCAACACTTGGCTCCTTCCTCGCTCTGGGACTCACCGCCTCCCTCACACCAGGACTCGACCCTCCCTCTCTCCAGGACTCGCCCCCTCCTTCGGTCCAGGACTTGACCCCTCCCTCACTCCAGGGATAAGCCCCTCCCTCTCTCCAGGACTCACCCCCTCCCTCACTCTGGGACTCACTGCCTCCCTCACACCGGGACTCAACCCTCTCTCACTCCAGGCCTCGCCCCCTCCCTCGCTCCAGGACTCGCCCCCTCCCCCACTCCAGGACTCAGCCCCTCTCTCGCTCCGGGACTCACCCCCTCCCTCACTCCGGGGACTCGGCCTGGCCTGTTCTCCTGCTGTCACTCTGGGAAATTGGGTGAGCGTCTCGGCCCACGCTCTCTCTGCTGCTCGCTCAGCTCCTGCCCGGTCTCCAGTCGTTACTTGTTTCTCTGGGTTAGAGTAATTAAAACTTTGGGGGGAGCGTGCTGTGGGAAGAAGGGAAAAAAGATACTGCAAGGAGGAGAAAAGAAAAGGAAAAGGAAAAGGAAATGGAACTGGTGAGCAGAAGAGCTCTGACTGGTGTGTCTTAACCTGCCAGCATCGTGAACTTGATCTTGATTGGACCAATCCAAATGTCATTAAATATTGTAATTGTACCCACATCCACCACTTCCTTAGGAAGCACGTTCTGCACACAAATCACCCTCTGTGTAAAAACATTACCCTTCTTTTTTCAGTCTATCTCCTCTCCCTTTAACAATGTGCCCCCTAGCCTTAAATCCCCTATCGCTATCACTCTGTAAACTGTTTGTACCCCCTTTGTAACTTACATTGCCACCTATTGGATTGGATGATGCTTAAGTTACATCGCAAGACTGCAACCAGAGAACCATGTTTCCCCTCCATCACCCTGAAGATATTGAGATCAAACATGCAAAAACTCGAGAAAAACGAACTAGTGTTCTGAGCGTGGAATGCTTTTGTTAAACAAATTTTCTAACAGCAGCAATGCTAAAAAGAGGGATATAGCAGTACCAGTGGCAGGGATGGAAAGCATGAAAGCAAGCCCTGTGGGATATCTATTACTAAAGTGTTAATTACGAAACTGAAGCTAACAAAGCAGAGAAAGTGATAGCTTGCCAGGTATGTAACACATGAATGAGAGAGCTTAATTTTCTTTGCTCTTGTTCATCTTGTACCAACCAGATGATCAATTGTGCTTGGATTGCAGAGAAAACTACCAGGAGATGATTTAAGATCTGACAGCTAATTAGAAATTGCTAAATCCTGCAGTGATGGCATACAAATTAACCCAGTTATAGGACTGGTTGGGTTGCTCAGGTTCTTATAACTAGACCTTTGTCTAAGTCAGCTGGCTGAAGGGTACAATCTGTGCTCTTTATTTTTCCACCCTTTAGGGATCATCTGACCTTGGACAAGGTGAACCTAAGTACCACAGAGACACAGAGAACATCTCTAGCTCATTCCCTAGCACCTGCCTCATGACCGTTCGTGATGGAGGTCAGGAAAGAGTTACTGAGGACAAAGCACAATTTTACAGCAAGATACTGTGGATTCTGGGAATCTGAAACAGACACCGAAAATGTTGGAGATACTCAGCAGGTCTGGCAGATTCTGTAGAGAGGGAAGCTGAATTAACATTTCTGGTCCAGTGTGATTCTTTTTCAGCTTTTTCAGAACTTGGCTGTTAGGGACAGTGAGTTGTTCCCAACATCAAGAAAGGCCTTGCTTGTCTTCTTGTGCATTTCTACCATATTGCACATATGCCTATATCACTCAGACCCCGGGAGATTCTACACTCCCCCCAACCCCGACACCCACCACTACCAGGGTCATTTGTGAATTGAGTTACCATGCCCTCACTCCCCTCATCTAAATCATTAATTTGAATTGTAAAAGATTGAGCCCCCAGCACTAAACCCTGTAGGACTCTACACATCACATCCTGTCTATCAAAAACCAAATCACGCATACTCTCTGTTTTCTGCCAGCTGGCCAGTCTTCTCTCTGACCTAATATGTTATCTCCTACACCATGAGCTTATATTTTCTGTAATAACCATTGGAAGCCTTATGGAAACCCAAGTATAGCACATCTACAGGATTTTCCTTTATCCACAGCTCCTGTTAGTGCTTCAAAGAACTCTAATAATTTGGTTAAATGTGATTTTTCTTTGAGAAGGCCATGCCAACTCTTTGTGAATACCCTGAGTTTTCTAAATACCCAGCTATAATCTTATTAGTGATTGACTCGAACACCTTCCTCATCACAGGCATCAAATTAACTGGCCTGTAGCTTCCTGGTTTCTAAGATTACAGAGATAAGGAGGGCTGAGGTGAAACCAAAAAGGATGAGAATCTTCCTTAGATTGTCTTATGCCTGCAAAGGATTTTGGTTCTAACGTTTCATCTGAAAGACGATACCTCTGACAACACAGGGCTTTCCTCAGCGTGCAATGCTCAATTGTCCTGTGTTCCAATGTGAAAGTCTGTTAACTGTTGAATTAATTAAATAGAATCCCTACAGTGTGGAAACAGGCCATTCAGCCCATCAAGCCAACATCAACCCTCAAAAGAGCATCCCAGCCAGACCCACCCTATTCCTCCAACCCTGCATTTCCCAAGGCCAGTACATCTAACCTGCACACCTTTGGACTATGGGAGGAAATACATGCAGATACGGAGAGAATGTGCACATTCCACACAGACAGCCACCCAAGGGTGGAATCAAACCTGAGTCCCTGGCGCTGTGAGGCAGCAGTGCAAACCACTGAGCCACCGTACCATCCCTGTGTGGTTAGATAAGTGTATGTGTTTTGAGGGAAAAAGAAAAAGAAACAAAATACCAGGCAAGTAATTGTGAACATGAGAGCAGACATTTTAAAGCATTGAATAAAATTCAAGTTCATCTCTGCACATCTCTGAGGATTAAACATTAAGATATCAGTCTGGATTAAGTAGACATATCTAATGGGTAAGGTGAAGCCCCTGGCCTCTGGACTCAGAGGATAGTGGTCTATCAGTGAAGCAAGCTGACAATCATAAGGAGGAAGTGTGAAGTAATTCTGCGATATTGTTTTTAGAACCGTGAGCCACGTATCTGAAAATATAATGGCTTTTATATTCTATTAGGCACCCCACAGTTCCTGTCAATGTTACTGTCTGATCCAATTAGTTTTTCCATTCCTTATTCCTTTATATCAAGTAGAATTGGGAAAAGAGCTTGTGAACTACCTCATCTCACTAACTTCAGAAGGATTTTAATAATGGATAAGGAGATGGTGGCATGGAGGTAATGTTACTGGGATAGTGATCTAGAGGTCCTGGGTAATGCTTTGGTAGAATGGGTTCAAATCTTACTGTGGAACCTGTTGGAATTAGCCACAGAAACTCAACCTTTCATCTTGTGGATGTAGTAGATTTGATCTCATTGTCCGTCCTGAGCAAGTGGAAAAGTAAACAACCAGAATCTATGCTTCCAATTGCTCTACGCTTTGAAAGAGGTGGAACAGGAATTTGGGTTCAGTATACACATGGTACTGACACCAATACTCTGCGTGAGCAGGAGAGGGGGCAGGCATGTTAAAGGGGAAGCTACCAAAATTTTTAAAACTGCAAAGCAGGCCATTCAACCCATTGTGCCTGTACTAGTGCCTCAGGGCTGCCCAATGAGTCATATTTCTTTGTTCTGTCAATGTTTCCTTTATGCCTTTCACAGGATGAGTGTATCAGCATTTATTGCCCATCTCTAGTTGCTTTGGCAAAAATGCCATTCCTTCATCAACCACAGTCTAATGCACAGTTTTGCAGCTATTTATCCAGCTGCTCATTTGTCAGTGATATTGCTTGTGGTGAGCTTCTGGCTCAATTTATGGGCTTGAAGTCATTTGTCAGAAAAATCCAACTCCTCTTTTGAAGGGTTCAGATTGTGCAGTGGCAGTGCTATAGAATAGAATTGCTACAGTGTGGAATCAGGCCATTCAGCCCAACAGGTCCACACTGCCCCTCCAAAGAGCATCCCACCCTGATGCATTCCCCTACCCCCTACATTTTCCTTGTCTAACCCACCTAACCTAAACATCCCTGGGAACTATGGACAATTTAGCATGGCCAATCCACCTACCCTGCACATCTTTGTACTGTGGGAGGAAACCAGAGCACCCAGAGGAAACCCACACAGACACAGGGAAAACGTGCAAACTCCACACAGACAGTCAACCAAAGCTGGAATCAAACCTGGGTCCCTGGTGCTGTGAGGCAGCAGTGCTAACCACTAGCCTACCGTGCCATGTTCTTACTTCTGAGCCAGGAGGCCAGGAGTTAAAGTCCCTCCTGCTCCAGAGGTGTGTCATAAAACCCTGGAACAGGTTGCTTAAAGATATCTCCAACTCCCCTTTTGAAAGTTGCCATTGGATCTACTTGTTGCTTAACAAATATTTTTTTCCATCTCCCCCATTCATCTTGATCCTTTGCCAATTATCTTAAGGTCCTTTTAGTGATTGACCATTTTGCCAATGGAAGCAATGCTTCATGGTTTACCAAAAGCCTCATGCTGTGCTTTTCTTTACAATAATAATGACTAAGATGATTCAGACCTTAAGTAGCCATAACTGGGAGCACAAATCAAGCCTCCAACTTTTCGTCTGGTTCAAATGTTCATGTGTAGCCTCCCTCCTTTTTGAAATTAGAGTTTGCTGCCTCAACACCTTCGTCATTGTCCAAAGAATGTTAATTACCCCAGTGCTCGGAGTTTGAGCGCAAGTCAGCTTCTGACCTATTTTCCCAGTCAAGTCTGTTTCACCTCATCGGTCCCTCTGCAATACTTATGTCTGTGCATGTTGGAGAATATTGAGTGAAAGGTTTAGGCCCGAAACGTCAAGTTTTCCTGCTCCTATGATGCTGCTTGACCTGCTGTGTTCATCCAGCCCCATGCTTGTTATCTTGGAGAATATTGACTTCTCTTTGTCCAGTGTCATCCCATCAAGCCCTGGCTGACACTGATTATGCATTCACTGAATTTAACAAATAAAATGCATGACGACTTATTCTCGGACTAAATAAGATCGAAGGTCTGAGCCAGCTGGGACCTAATCATTCATGAATATTTGATGATGGGTTCTCAATATAGCCCCTTCAGCGACAGTTTATGGAATTGAATCATGAGAAACTGTCAACTGTCAAAGCTGGTCCCAGCAGAGAGTGATAACACAATGGATGCAAGGAATCTGAAATAAAAACAGAAAGTTTCTGGAAATACTCATCAAGTCTAACAGCATCGGAGAAATGCAGCTCATATCCACAGGTTAATGACCCTCGGTCAGAACTGCAAGCGCTCAGTGATGTCGCCATTTTTAAACAAGGCAGTGCAAGTGGGCTAAGGGAAGATAGTACAGAAGGGAAGGTCAGTGATAGAATGGAAGACAGGGGAGGCTTAATGACAAGATTGCACAAGGCAAAAAGAGATGATAAGAATAGTAGAGATAGATTCCATTCGGCCCATCAAGTCTGCAGTGCCACTCTGCAGAACATCCCACTCAGACCCCATTACTCTACATTTCCCATGGTTAATCCACCTAGCCTGCACATTCCTGGGCACTATGGGTAATTTAGTGTGGCCAATCCACTCTAACCTGC
>JAHRHZ010000027.1:5905225-5926695 GCA_024137785.1 Ginglymostoma cirratum
TCACTCACCCCTTTTACCATCACTCACATACACTGTTCACCATCGCTGACATACGCTGTTCACCATCACTCACGCATATTGTTCACCATCCCTCACACTTGCCATTCATCATCACTCATGCACACCATTCACCGTTCACACTCACTCAGACTGATCACTATCACACTCACTCACCCTGATCAATATTACCAACCTATGACACTGTTGAACATTGGTCTGCAGTCTTTTGAAAGATTGTGAAGTTTCCATTGCCAGCTCTGCATCCCCTATCCCACACACTGGTGCCTGTTATAGTGGGCAGCACGGTGCTGCCTGTAAAACTGTTCCAGTTCACATATGCCCTGTGCGTCCAGGGAAGTTAACTGTGGAGTCAACCTCTCGGGCAGGATAGGGTGTTGCATCTTCGATTTCCTGCCCGTCTGTAAGCCTGATGGTGAGAATCCACACTGGAGAGGGCTGGACTACTCATTTGATAACAATCCACTAACATCGGCACTTCGAACAAAATCTGACCATCTAGGAGCCGCACACAGCCTCCCCACTCTCGGGTGTCTCCGTGAGCTTGTTACACTGTCAAATGATTGTAAACTGTTTGCTGACGTGATCACAGCAGGGATCCTACGAGGAGCACGTATTTCATGACAACCAAATCTGTTAGCCATGATAACACCAGCCTGACAGTTTGTTGGAACAAAATCTCCCAAATGGAGTTATAAATGTAGCTAGCAATCACGATTGTTTGGCTATAGGTATCTACCAGAACCTGCCTGTTGGCATCGAGTTTGGCAGAAACTTGGTTTTAAACCATTTGGTTAAACTCTTGCCTACCGTAGCTTTCCCTCTCCAGCCCATTGTGGGCATGTGTTATATTAACATGGATCCAGGTGGGCTTCCTGTGTTGGGCACACTGAAAATTCCCCAGTTTCTCGTGTTTGGTTTTGTAACTAGGGGAAAGGCACCCATTCTGGTCATTTCCTTAAGTTGCTTCTGGACTAGTTTCACTATGACTGATGGGCTGAAGGGCCTCCTCTGTACTGAATGATTCTATGATTCTAGCTTCACGAAGGGATGTGGAATCTTCCTGGGACATTGAGATATTATGTTTTAGCGTTAACAAGATGTTGAGGTTCCCTATCCTCTGTACAATTTAGCCCTTAATCCCTTATCAAATCAGCTTTTACGTTTTTGCCTTTCAACCTTTCGAGGGTGGTTGAGGGGATATCACACAATCTTGCTTCATGATTATGTGTACATTCTTTATTCTCTGCCTCCCTTTGAATTACAACCTTGCTTTTAGCTCACCTTTAATCTTGAGAGTTGTTCTATCTGGACCATGTAGTTTCACCTGTGTAGGAGATCATTGTTCAGCTCAGGCAGTTACTGATTGGCTGTTTGCATACACCTTAAAACCAGAAAGTCATTGCAGTTGTAAACATAAGGCCGCATTTCTAGAATTGTTTAATCTCGGGACCACTGGAATTCTCACTGCTGTTACTTCATTGAATGGAAGCTAAATTAAACTCCAATTCTCACTGCTGATCACCATGTTGCATGTTTTAAGATGCCAACCAGTAGTTTGGTGCCTTTAAGTGAGTCTCAATGAGAAGAGGGTCCCTACAATGCATGACGTAGATTAATACATGTTAGCAAGTTATGTTAGCAAGAGAAACATTGTTACTAAGACTATGAGAAGATCTATTGATAAAGGTCTACACAGACATCCTCAGAGGCTCTGCCTTATCCCCAGCCCAGACGGTGAGACAGAATCAGTTTGGATGGAACTGAACGCAGCCTCCAGTATGAACCCTTTCCAAAATGTCAGCAACATTATAATGACCATAAAGCTGGAAAGCAGCAAGAAATTTGTTTAATTATCCTGCCAAAAAAATATTAATTGTTGATCTGAGGTTTGAACCCCTGCAATGAAATACAGCAATGAAGCCTCTGGTCACAGGATCAATTAAAAAGTTCTATTTTAACAGACCTCTTAGATGTTTGCACATGGGCTAATTATAATGTCGTTAGTTTTACAATGATGATGTGGAGGTGCCGGAATTGGACTGGGGTGGACAAAGTCAGAAGTAACATGACACCAGGTTATGGTCCAAGAGGTTTATTTGAAATCACAAGCTTTGTTCTGAGGAAGGGTCACTCGACTCAAAACGTTAACTCTGATTCCTCTCCCAGCTGCCAGACCTGCTGAGCTTTTCCAGCAATTTCTGTGTTTGTTCGCGACCTACAGCATCTGCAGTTCTCTAGGTTTTTATTTAGCTTTGCCGTTAGTTTGACAGCTGCTTTCTTCTGTTTATTGGAATTATAGCAAACATACAGTAAGGATTGTTAAAACAATAATGCAGGTTCTTTACTTAAAGATTAGACTGTATGTCAGCAATGATAAATCAGAGACTATGTAGACAAGTCTGTCTGAGAGTACTGTTGCTTCATTCTGTCTACAGCTTGTCTACTGTGGATAGTGATGGCGCAGCATTTTTAAAGGTACAACATAATATTGAGAAGGGCTAAATACTCTGGGACAATGACAGAGTGGGAGAGGTGAGGAGTGAGACTGTGATTGAAGTAAATGAAGTCCATTGAAGCCCAAAAGTATAAAACATTGATATCAGGCAGCTGTTTTTGGAACCAAAATGAGTGATTCCCAGTCCAATTCATGAAGATTTTACAAGCAGGGGAGGTGAAGGAAGAGATTTTACAATGAGTGCAGTACGGCGGATGCTCTAAAATTCGACAGGAATGGTAAGGAACACAAAGAAGTGTGATTGAATAGGATAGTTTGCTCAGTAGCCTTATTACAGATTCAGGTCTTACCAACTCTGACACAGGATAAAGATAATTAGCCTATTGTATTAATACTCTGAAGCAATTTTGTATGATTGACAAGTGAAGTCTCTGAGGAGTTTACTGAGCTCGCACTTGGAAGGGCCGGGAATAAAACTTGGTACTGAAGATCATGGACACAAAGTGCTACTGAGATTTTGAATATTTATAATTTCCTTGTGATATGCAAATGCTCATTGCATCGCAACCTTCATAGATGAACTGCACTTTTTGTTTTGCATATATATCTGCCCATCTCAAGGTCTGGTATGAATAACCTTTGGAAATGTCACACCTAAAATTCCCATTCTGCCCATTTCGAGCAAATTGGTCAGGCAGCATTCATGGAGAGAGCGCAAACCAACATTTCTAGCCTAGACTGTTCATTTGCTCTCTCTCCACAGAAACTGCCTGAACCACTGTGATCCCCAGTATATTTTGTTTTCAGTACGGATTCCAGCATCTACAGTAATTTGCCCCTTCGGCAAATTGGAGTCTGGATGAGAATCAGCCCCTGGGGATACTGTGATTGAAGTCACTCTGGAGAGTTCTCGGAGTGGTTGAAGTGGGGAGCAGGGTGAGGAAGAGTTTATCTCCTGCACAAGTAAAAACTGAAAGAACTGCAGATGCTGTAAATCAGGCACAAAAACAGAAGTTGCTGGAAAAGCTCAGCTGGTCTGGCAGCATCTGTGAAGAAAAAATCAGAGTTAACGTTTCAGATTTCTGAGGAGGGGTCACCGGACCCAAAACGGTAACTGGGATTTTTCCTTCACAGAAGCTGCCAGACCTGCTGAGCTTTTCCAGCAACTTCTGTTTTTGTGTTTTATCTCCTGCATCTTCTAGAAGGGAAGGAGATAAAGGAAAGATGACGAGGGAGCAATGGAAGAAAGAAAAGAAAAAGGATGAAGGAAAAATACATTTGTGTTGCAATGTGCATGATCCGGCACTTCCAAAGTGCTTTTTTATTTATTCATTCACTCATGGGTGTGGGCGTGGCCAACATTTACTGCCTGTCCCTAACTGCCCTTGAACTGAGTGGTTTGCTAGGGTCATTTCAGAGAGAAGTTGAGAGTGAACCACATTGCTCTGGGTCTGGAGTCTCATGTAGGCCAAACCTGGTAAGAACAATCAATAATGGTCTCATGGTCATCATTAGATGCTTAATTCCAAGTTTTTAAAAAAAATTGAATTCAAATTCAACCACCTGCCATTACAGGATTTGAACCCAGGTCCCCAGAACATTAGCCTTAACTACTCTACATTGGAGAAATCAAACGCAGACTGGGTGACTGCTTTGCGGAACACCTCCGGTCTGTGCACAAGCAGGACCCCAACCTTTCCATAGCCGGTCATTTTAATACAGCGCCCTGCTTGCATGCCCATGTGTCTTTCCTTGGCATGCAGCAGAGTTCCAGTGAATTACAGTAAAAACTGGAGGAACAGTATCTCACCTTCAGACTGAACTTTACAGCCTTCTGGACTTAATATTGAGCTCAGCACCTTCGAATCGTAAAGCTTTACTTGTTGCATTCTCTGTCACCATGTCCTCTCTCCCCTCTCCCAACTCTAGTGGGACTCTCTGTTCTTCCCAGTCTGACAATTAGGCACATTGCTGTTCTGCCATTCCCATCTTCCCATCACTTTATCTGAACTTTGAACAGTTTTTCTCCAACAGCACCCTACACCAACCATCCCCCAACCCCCAAACTATCGCATAAATGCTGCCCCCTCCACACTTCACATCAGCTCTGATGAAGAGTCATTTAGACTCGAAACATTAGCTTGCTGTCTCTCCACAGATGCTGCCTGACCCGCTGTGATCTCCAGCATTTGTTATGTTCCCTAGAACATTACCTGGGTCTCTGGATTAATAGTATAGTGATATTCCTACTAGGCCATCACCTTCCCTTCTTGACATTAAGGTACTTTCTGAAGTACAGTCACCGTTGTATTGCAAGGAACACAGCAGCAAATTTATGTATTGCATGCTCCCACAAATGGAGAAGATAGTGACCAGGCTGAGGGATAATTATTGATCAGGACAATGGAGGCCAGGTCTCCTCCTGTTCCTTAAAAAGCATCCTCAGGGATCTTTGCTTACACGAAAAGGGATGATGTTGTATTTTTCTTCCATAGGATCCCTACAGTGTGGAAACAGGCCCTTTGGCCCAACGGCCCAATGAGTTCACACCAAACCTCAGAGCACCCCACCCAGACATGTCCCCCTACAACCCACCTAATCTACACCTCCCTGAGGACTATGGGCAATTTAGTATGGCCAATTAACCTAACCTGCACATCTTTGGACTGTAGGGGAAACCAGAGCACCTGGTGGAAACCCACACAGAGAATGTGCAAACTCCACACAGGCAGTTGCCTGAGGCTGGAATTGAACATGGGTCTCTGGTGCTGTGAGGCAGCAGTGCTAACCACTGTGCCACCGTGCCACTCATTGAATGTTAGGAGTGGGTAATAAATGCTGGGCCAGCCAATGACACCAGCATCTCATGAAAAATGTTTTTGTTTAAATGAACAGCACATAGTCCAACTGGGAAGGCAATAGTCTAGTGGTACTGCCACTGGACTATTAAACCAGAGACCAAATTAATGCTCTGGGTTCAAATCCTGCTATCAGCAGATGGTGGAATTTAAATTCAATAAAAATCTGGAATTAAGATCTACCAATGACCATGAATCCAAGGTCAATTGTTAGAAAAACCCATCTGGTTCACAAATGTTGTTTAGAGAAGGAAACTGCCATCCTTACCTGGTCTGATCTAGAGGTGACTCCAGACCAACAGCAATGTGTTTGACTCTCAACTACCCTCTGGGCAATTAGGGATGGGCAATAAATGCTTGCCTGGCCAATGATGCCCACATCCAGTGAATGATCATTTTTTAAAAAATTGGACAATGCCTTCACCAGTGGCTGGATGCTGTCTCATCCTTGTACTGTCAACACAATGAGAACTTGTACAAACAGAACCCCAGCTCCTGATCCAGTGCGACTTACAAGTGATCAATGTGTGGGAAGAATCCTTCTGAAGCATTTTTTACCATCTTTCTTCTCTTTCAGAGTTAGCTTCAGTTGTGATCTGTGTAAATGTTAGTTAAGATGTGATAAGGAGCAAAAGACAGGGAAGGCATGACAAGCCTATTGGTATTGAACAGCTGTATGTTTTTCAGGGATGTCTGGGTTCAGCAGATGGCAGATAGTTCCAAGTTATCCTCAGCAGTAAAGGGAATCCAATGGCTGATCCATCTAACTGGGGTGGACTCCAACTGTGCACTTGAGCAGTGAAAATAAATCAAGAACTTTCAACGAGACAATGCACTGGGATAAGGGATCAAGGCTGACAAAGGCAAAAACCAAAAAGAAAGCAAAAAATGAGTGAAAGTAAGGAAGAAATGAAACAAAAATAGAAGTTGCTGAAAAAGCTCAGCAGGTCCGGCAGCATCTGTAGAGAGAAATCAGAGTTAATGTTTCGGGTCCGGTGATCCTTCCTCAGAACTGATGGTAGCTGGGAAAATGTTTTTTATACAGGAAATAGGGTGTGGGGGTGGGACATTGGGGAGGGGGGAGGTGTAAGGAGTAAACAACAGGTAGAGATAGAACCCAAAGAGAGAGAAGAGCAGTTGGGCAGACAAAGGAGTGGATAACAGTCACCATGGGAGAATTAAAAGCTCCTAATGGGGACAATTAGTGGCTAACAATGGGTTGTATGTAATAGCTGACTGTGTGATAACAAGGCCTGATGAGTGGGAGTCGGAGTAAGGACATGAGAGGAAGTGCCCCAAGCCCTCAAATTGTTGAACTCGATGTAGAGTCCAAAATGAGTTGCATTTCTAAAGCATTTTCCATGATCTCAGGGCAACTAAACGCTTTACAGTCAATGAATTCGATATGGAGGATTTATTGAGACAGTAAGATTCCAGGTTTTTCCATTTCTGTTAAAATCAGCTTCCCTAAGATCTCACTCTGACCTCTCAAGTCTCTGGGACTAAGGCCCAGGGGTCATTTTAGGAATTTACTCCAGCTGGGACTGAGGCACAGTTTTGAGGCACTATAGCCTGAAATGGGATTGAGCTGGAATTTCGAACATGACCAACAGGAAACAGCAAGAGAACATGAACCTAAGACAATCAGGAACTGGAGAACCCTGGCAACAACGAGAAACTATTCCCTCTTCCTAGTGCTTCTGCGTCACTAACTGGTTATTCATTTCTCTGAATCATTCAGCTGTGCTCAGATGAGTCCCCGTCCTTTTAAATCTTTAATTTTTCCTGACATTTCCTTTTCTGATAGATTCTTCAACTAAAGTTGTCTAAATGTTCTCATGTTCAGCTTAACCTAATTCTGAGCCTTTCCCAATTCCGTAGCCCCAGTCTAAATTTATTTCGGGCCCTTTCAGTGATTCTTGCAGCTGTGCCTAGTGGAATCTAATGCAAATAGTGTCATTGTTTGATATAAGAGATTAGTACTCTCATATTCCACCTTGCCTCCCTTTCCTGACCCTTACAACATTTTTCATAAAGTTATCCCTTTTCCTCTTTAGGAATCTCCAAATTTACCTCCAGGGACTGTCACTTGCTCCACACAGAATGTCTTCGCTAAGACCTTTGCATTTTTTAATTGTGGATAGCTTCTTTCTCTTTTCCTATCTCCCACATTTGCCCCAGCACTTCTTACCAGCTTTTGAATGAAGTTTTGCTTTTTGAATGCTAATCTTGCATTATTCCTGTTTCCCCTGCTGCTGCAGTGTTTTTCTGTTGGTCAGGATGCTGACTGACTCTCTGTTGTCTTCACATGGCAATGCTCTTAATATGGGAAAAGCACTTACTGGGTTGTTATATTTTCTTTGGGATCTTCTGGCTTTCTTCTCCTCCTGGTAGGGTCAGGCCCACACTGCTGTAACCATGTGGCAGTTTCTGAGGGGCCTACAGCTTGCACCTTGTGGTGTTTGCCACCTTCAGCAATGTGTTGTAACGGTTGCTTGGTTGATTGGTTGTTGTCACATGTCCCTGGATACAGTGAAAAGCGTTGTTTTGTGTGCTGTACGGGCAGATCATACCATACAAATGCATCAGGGTAACAGAATAGAGCACAGAGTACAGTGTTACAGGCACAGAGAAGATGCAAAGAGAAATCAGAATTAACATTTGAGAGGCCCGTTCAAAATTACACTAAAAGTGGAGAAGATACTGTTCTTGAATCTATTTGTCCGTGTATTCAAACTTGTATATCTTCTTCCTGAAGGAAGAGGACGGTTGAGAGTATAACCAGGGTGGGGAGGGGTCTTTAATTATGTCGGTCGCTTTCCTGAGGCAGCGGGAAGTATAGATGGAGTCAATGGATGGAAGGCTGGTTGGCTTGATGGACTGGGCTGTTTCCACGACTCTCTGTAGTTTCTTGCAGACATGGGAAGAGCAGTTGCCATACCAAGCCGTGATGCATCCAGGTAGGATGCTTTTCACGGTGCATCTATAAAAATGGGTAAAAATTGTCTTGAGGTGGTTTCTGCACTGACATTGCCTCCCCACCAACTCTCCTTTGTCTTTGCTTGTCTCTGGTCTATCTACTGACTATTAGTGAAGGATATGCCACTATAAAGCATCTACACGAGAGGCACTGCTCTGAGGTAACAAGAAGGATCACTGCACCACACTTGGTCAGGAGTAATGGCAAGGACCTGAGGGAGCTGGTACACATATAACATGAACATTAACCCCTTCTGAACTGTATAAAAGAACTAGCACACATTTTTCACCTCATCGGGATCATACTAGGTGCTTTCCAACAGAAGTGGTGCAGTTTCTGTTCCTATGCACATAATTGCAGAGGATAGTTTGCACACTGCAAGCTCCTACGAACAACAATAAGATAAAGAAATGAATCACATTTTTGCCATGCTGTTTTCAGGATAAACATTAATCATGACACGAGAAGAACCTGCTTGCTCTTCAGACGATGGCATGGGTATCTTTCAAACCCACCCGAGAAAACCAGTCAAAACCTTGATGAAATATTTCATTTGAAAAGACGGTACTTCAGAGAATTATCAGGATCTAAATTATCAGTATCTAAATAATTATGTATTTAACATTAATGGGGTTTTGGGCAATTACTTACAGGGTCATGGGCGAAATGTGGAGGTATGAGACTGAGAGCGACTACTCCTTCAAAGAGCTAGCACAATCACAATGGACTGAGTGGCCTGGTTTAGTGCAATGGATCTAAAAAGGGGTAAGGCCTGATGCTGGGTAAATGAAGTCCAGGTCAGTCATGTCTCATTGACTAGGGGACAGGCTGTTAGAGTGGAATGGCCTCCTTCTCCTCATTTCTGACTCTCTACCTACCACCCACTTCATTGCTATGCTTAGTACCCAGTAGAACAAGCCCTCATCCATGTATCTTCAGAACTGAGCACCATTATTGGAATGTAAACATAATGGTCAAAAATATGGACAACATCAAGGTTGAGACTTCAGTTCTGTTGCTCAGATGGCAGTGCTTTCCTCTCTGGTCTTGTCATTCCACCCTCAAGGGAAAGTTGTGGTCTGTTCGCCACAAAATTCACCTCAAGCACTTCTGGTTTGTACCAAGAAACAAGTCGACAGAACATTCGCCCCTTTCCCCTTTGGTTCCTGACACCAATCAGCGAGTCTGTCTTTCAGTTTCATCTTTAACTTCAACTGGGACTTAATTCAGCAACTGATCTCGATCAATATCACCGCATCTACATATCAATACTCTGTGATTGGTTCCAACTGCTTGTGAAAATCCAATAATTCCATTAAACGTGTAGGCAATGATGTAGAGTTCTGACTGCAATTCTACACCCCAAAGTTTAATATGTACATCCGATTCGAATGCACTTCAAAATGAATTATTTCCTTCTGTCGACTGCAGTCTCTAATTTGAACCAAGACTTCAAAAGACCATAAAGTGTGGGAGCAGAAGTAGGCCATTCAGCCCATCAAATTTGCTCCATCAGTCAATGAGATCATGGCTGACCCGATCATCACAGAGTTCTGAGGTAAAACTCTGATTTTTCTCCACAGTTGCTGCCAGATCTGCTGAATTTTTCCAGCAATTACAATTTATGTGAGCTTTATTTTGTGCAGATTACCAGGGAATATTTTCTCTGCTTTCTTGCGTTTATCAACAGTTTAATTACAATTGACACATCGGCTTACACCCTGCTTGAAGTTCATAAACCACAGTACATTCTGACTCTTATTATTCCTAAATACATTTCAGAAAGAAATGTCTTATTTCAATAACTTGCAGCATATCCACCACGATAATGGTGAATCAGCTGAGGGAGATGTTTAAACAGCTGAGGCCTCTTTGCCAGACAGGGCTCAACAAAGCAACAGACTGCTGAACAATCGCATTCAAAATAGCTCCAAATAAATACAAAGAAAGTAACAACTAAGCAGATGTAGACATACCTACAGCATCATAGCAGATTGGTCGCTGTTATAAATGAACACAACCCAAACATGGTAACACCTAAATTAGACCTTTCTCACACTGCAACACCCTTCCTCCCCAACTAACAGTCACCACCACCTCCACTTGTCACATTCTGATCTCCTCCTGTCCAGAGAAAAGCACACAAGCAATGGGGAATATGCCAACAACTAAAGAAAGACGTGCATTTATCTAGCCTCAGGTCAACCACAATCACTTTATCAAAGCTTTTCACCGAGCAACCATTAGGACCATTGGCAAGAAATGCCAAATGTAACAGAAAAACATACTGTGAGACAGGACAGAGTCGACTGGTTGGAGAATGGATTTTGAATCATTGTCATGCAGATTGCACCAGTCAATGATGACTGAGAGGTAACTGCCAAGCTTTTATTTAAATCTTAAGCCAGGGCAGTTGAAGTTGATTGCTTAAGTTACGTCATGAGAAGTGAATCAGCAGATATCTGTCACCTATTCTATTGAGCTAAAGCAGGCACAGTGTGAGTATCTAGTTTTACTGTCTTGAAGAACAGGACCCTGTGCATTGATATTCGTAGCTTCCTGTACATGTGGGTGCTCCACACAAGTAGACTGATTGACAATAATAAATTAGAGGTCAGCATAATCCTTTAAACACTCAGGATTATTGAGCAAATGCACTCGAAGCAAGTCTAACACCGGACATTGTGTTGTGAGTTTGAGATAAATTGTGCATAGAAAGATCCCACAATTAGCACTTTGATCATGACCATATAAACTCTTTTTACTGATGTTCATTAAAGGGTTCATAAAAACAATAAATGTTGACCAGTGCACTTGTCAAAACTCCCCTACTCTTCCCTGAAACAATACTGAGGTAGATAAGAGGCAGACCAGGCCTCAGTTTCCTCCCAACGATGGCCCCCTCGTCTAGTGCAGCACTCAATGCCTGATCGAGGGACCCAGCATCGAGAGCCCAGGGATAGACACTCCCTACCATTACCTTCAAATTCACTCACTCCCTCTGCCCCCATCAGTCCACCCGCCATCAATGTCTCATTCCTCGCTCCCTCTTAGATCTGAGTTGCCTCTGTATGGTCACCAGTACTGGGCAGAGGAGGGGTCCGACCCCAGGGTCCTTGGTGCCGTGCCCACACTGCCTTCCAGTTAGGTGCCTGAGTGTAGACACAGCAAGCTTTCCTGAAAAAAGGTGACACAAGTGCCTCACCAACGCTGCACCCAGTAGGCAAACCTGCCCTCCATAAGATTCCACCCTCCCCTCACTGCCCAAGTGTTGTGTGCTCAGGACTGTGAACAAAACTGAAGCAACTCCTAATCGTGGCACTGCAGAACTCTGTGGAATAAAAGCAGAAGCGGTGGAGAATTGCATTTTCTGAATCCCTCTGCGTCAAGATCTGTCAGAGGAATTGTCTGATACTGGCACAAAGCGATATTGTCAGATTGTGCAGATAATGCTCTCTGCTAGAGAACAGCAATCTCAGCCTCAGTCATTCAGTCAGATGCTTCATCCTCGACAGAGAGATTGTTATCAGAATTCCCAGAGAAAGCTTTCCTCCTGTACCAGACTCCACCGCCTCCCTTACCCGCCCCACATGTCTCTGAGAGTAAATGGAGGATGATATTGTCAGACAGCAGTAATTAACAGTCTTAAACACAGGGAGGGAAAAGGGCACTGTTGTCTATAACTGCTTAAAAGGACACAATTTCCCATTTCTCCATTCTTTCATAATATGTGGGTGTCACACACAAGGCTAGCTTTGTTGCCCAATCCCAATTGCCCTTAAACTGAATGGCTTGCTCAGCCACTCCAAAGGGTAGTTAAGAGTCAACTCCATCACCCTGGGTCTGGAGTCACATGTAAGCAGACTGGGTAAGGATGGCAGATTTACTTCCCTGAGAGACACTAATGAACCAGATGGGTTTATGCAACAACCCCCTTGCCACAGGGACAAGTTTTTAATTCCAAATTAACAAATACAATTTAAATTCCCCCAGTTACCATGATGGGATTTGAACCTCTGTCCCTAGATTATTAACCTGGGGTCACTGAATTACTAACACAGTGCCTCCGCACCATTGTCTACCAAATAAATCCATAATTGATCCAACGCAGTTTGTGCTGTATTTCTGAGGAATTTGAGAAAAGTGGGTGGGTAGAGAGTTAGTTTAAGTACATTTACTGGTGGGTTTTGGTTAACTTTGGTTGCTGGAAGTTTGGTTGGGTTTGGAGCAAAGTCAGGGAGGAGTTTTACTAAAGGTTTATTCTATAAACTGTCAGCAGAGTTAATACAACCAACGACTGGGGAGAACTTTAGCCTGTGCTACTGGGAGGGACATTCATGTTGGCACTTTGTGTCCATCACAGTCACTCAGCCAATTCCCTTCAAGCCTGGAAATGTGATGAAGGAAGATTCAATTGAAGCAATCAAGAGGGCGTTGGATGATTATTTGGATAGATAGTGAACAAGGGTATGGAGTAGCAGGAAACTGACACTAGATAATGATGCACATTTGAAGGGACGGTGAAGACATGATGGGCCAAATGGCCTCCTTCTGTGCTATAATAATTCTGAACTCTGTGATTCATCCAGCTGTCCAAGCTAACCTCTGGGTGTTGATCCTGGTCTTGTCTCAATCATCGACACTGGAGATAAATCCCACGACCTCACTCATTGCTTTTATTCGGGATCATTAATGGCTGAGGCAGCACTTATTGTCGGTCCCTAGTTGCCCTTGAAAAGGTGGTGGTGAGCTACCTTCTTGTACCCCTGCAGTTCACCTGCTGTGGGTTGACCCACAATGCCCCCTTAGGGAGGGAATTCCAGGGTTTTGACCCCAGCGACAGTGATGGAACGGTGATATATTTCCAAGTCAGATGGTGTGTGGCTTGGAGGGGAACTTGGAGGTGATGGCATTCCCATATGTCTGCTTCCCTTGCCCTTCTAGATGGAAGTGGTCGTGGGCTTGGAAGGGGCTGTTTGAGGAGTCTTGGTGTATTGTGAATTGGACTTTAGGAAGAAATCTTTCTTACTTTCTCTGTTACATTGAAGCCTGCAGTGATGGCTGGGTTGTGAACTCTGATTGGCTATATTCTCAGAGGTGACATCATGTGACCTTCGCCCCAACCCACCCCCTCACCCTCAAGCACTCCTGCCATTGGTGAATCGGCCTGGTGCCACAGCCCATCACAACCAATGATACAAGGGTGGTAACTATAGTGGTTATGTGCTAGATGCAAAATGCAAAGGTCTAGACAAAAGATCTGGAGTTATGAGTTTGAATCCCACTGGAGGGGCATTAGGAAAATTAAACCCAGTTTATAAACAAAACTGGAATTGAAATGTTAGCTGGGGTAAAGGTGTTCATGAAAATACAAAATTGTCATTAAAAAAAGCCATCTGGTTATGCAGAACGGTCATTGGACCTGAAATGTTGACTCTGCTTTCTCTCCCCAGATACTATCAGATTTGCTGAGTTTCTCCAGCAATTTCTGTTTTTATGTCTGGATCATGAATGCCCTTTAGGGAAGGAAATCTCCCAACTTTACCTGGTCTGGCCTACATGTGACTCCAGACCCACAGCAACATGGTTGCCCCTTAACTGCCTTCTGATTGGCCGAGCAAACCACTCAGTTCAGGGGCAGTAAATACTGTTGTTGTCAGTGATAGTTATAATCTAAAAATCGACAATAAAAAAGAACCCTGTCACCTGATAGGGTTAATTTTTATAGTTAGTGTAACAGCGTTCCCCTCCTCCCATCCCCAATTCCCATCAAACAATCATTTTATGCCAAAATTGAAAAATTACAAATTATTTGTGACTGCCATGTTTTCTTTGGAATGCTCTGGTGAATAATCTTCTATTCTGAGAGACTCCAGTGTTTGGCCCCTTGTTCCAAACCTAAATTAACCTTATTCCAAAATCAAGGGGAAGGCTGGTCCAATACTAACATGACCTTGATGAGTAAAAGACAAACAGAATTCTGTAATACATCTGAAAGAACTGAGCCATCCTCACGCAGGGCTGACGCAATGAAGGTGCACATGGGACAGAAAGAGAAACAGATCTGCCTTCTGCGTTTCTTCACTCTCCAGGGAAGAAGGAACAGACATTCGTGATTGACACACAGACACAGATAGTAGCCCCATGAGCATGTTTGGGAGTTTGATCGCCAGGAGAACGGTACCCTATTGGGACAAACAAAGATGATAAAGGTATAAAGGATATCTTCATGATTAGCAGGCATGTCTTCAGCTGCCAAGTCCTCACTTAAGGCCTGGCACCCCTTCCTAAACCTTTCAAATGCTCTGCTTTCCCACTTTCACAGAATCCATACAGTGGGGAAGCAGGCCATTCAACCAATCAAATGCACACTGACCCTCCAAAGAGTATCCCACCCAAACCCACGACCTCCCCCTGCCATTCCTGCTAACCCATCCCTGGGCACTATAGCATGGTCAATTCACCTAGCCTGCACATCTTTGAACTGTGGAAGGAAACCGGAGCACTTGCAGGAAACACACACAGACACGGGGAGAACGTGCAAACTCCACACAGACAGTCACCTGAGGCTGGGATCGAACCTGGGTCCCTGGCACTGTGAGGCAGCTTATGATTTTGGTGACCTCTGTCAGGCCTCTTAGCCTTCTTCTCTCCAAGGAGAGGTCTTTGCTCTGAGCGGCACTAGTTCCAACCTTTTGGCAGAGTCTCTAACACATGACCATTGAGATAAATTGCAATCTACCTCAGGGGCTCGTCGTGATATCTACTAAACCCTATCTTGATAAACTGATCCAAAATACCTTAATCTGATTCGGTGCCAAATTCTCCCGAGTAACACTTTTGTGAAGCACTCTGGAATGTTGAACTATAAATGGAAGTTATTATGTAGAATCAAAAGGTTAGACAATTGGAGAATAGGGAAGGTCTGAATTTCAGGGGAAGGGCAACAGAAGTCAGACTGGTGCTCAGAAACTGAGTTTCCGTTACACTTAGTATCAGATTTGGCCAATAATTGGGGAGGCGATGGCCTAGTGGTATTATTGCTAGCCAGGAAACTCAGCTAATGTTCTGGGGACCCAGGTTCAAATCCAGCCAGGGTAGCTGGTGGAATTTGAATTTAATAATAAATTAAGGATCTGCTGATGGCCATGAAACCATTGTCAACTGTCAAGATAAATCCATCTGGTTCACTGATGTCTTTCACGGAAGGAAATCTGCCATCCTTACCTGGCCTGGCCTACACATGACTCCAGACCCACAGCAATGGGGTTCACTCTCAACTGCCCTCTGAAATGGTCTAGCAAAGCCATTCGGTTCAAAGGCAGATAGGGACAAGCAATAAATGAAGGCCAGCCAGGGGCACCCACATCCCACAGGTAAATAAAAAAAACTCTCAGAAAAATCCAAAGTGGTGATGCCTTAGAATCAAAATAAAATGGAGAAATTGGGGTGGGTGAGGTTGTTGACGAGGGGATTGTGCTGGTGGTGGAAACAGCTGAGTAAAATGTCTTTTGACATGTTGAAATGAAGCATGCTCACACAAAACCCCTGAAACACCTACAGGGCTTCTCAATTTGCTGAAGTCACTCACTTTAAAAAGCAAGGAAATGGAAATTGGTAAGTCAGGGGCCTTCAGCCATCAGTCAATAAGCTTCCTTTGACCTGAAGCCAAACTTAAATGACAGGCCCTGACCACGTGTGACGCCCAAACATCAGAAAGGATAATGAGAGACAGTGACAGGGACAGCAGCTGTCATCATTTAATCCTGTCATTCAGAAGCTCAGCAATGTCTGCAGGCTTCCCTTCATCATGGGAATAAAAGCAGAAGAGTAAAAGATTAGAGACCAGGCAGCAATAGCAGAAAAGATCAAAGGTTAGATAAATGAAGAAGTTGCAGGCTGGAATCTCAAGGGGGAGTTCTGGAAGTTTTTACATAGAATAAACAAATAGCTGGGAGTGGATTACCAGCAATAAAATGATGGAATATTTTACTCAGTGTAACTGAGTGTTGGTGAATGATTTATATGAAAAGAACGCAAATATCTGTCCGAAGTGAGAGAGACAGGCTTTGGGACCTCTCACTGCCAATACCTGGATCCAGTACTAACCCAGGTTGATAGAATTAAGTTATGTCTGAAACAGCTTTCAGTGGCTATGTGTGCCAATGAGTTTTTGAAAAGAAAATGAATATTATCATCTCTGGAGTATCTCCCAATGAGCCCCACCGTTACTCAGCACCAAGTGCCTACAGATAGGACCTACAGAAACTGGTATGGAAGGTCAAGTGACATGATTTTAGGCATGAGAGGGTCCTGTAGAAACAAAAAGGCAGGGACCTAATGGAGATGAACTGAAACGTCAGTTTTCCTACTCCTCAGATGCTGTGTTCATCCAGCTCTACACCTTGTTATCTCTATAACCTAATGGAGATGTAGGGTTTCTCTTTCATTCATTCTTAGGATATTATCACTGGCTGGTCCAGCATTTATTACCAGTCCCTAATTGCCGTTGAGAAGGTGGTGGTCAGCCACCTCCTTGGCTCAATATAGTCCAGGTAGTGTAGTGACACCCACAGTGAGGCTAGGAGTAATGTGGAGGAAATGGCACGATAGTTCCAATTTAGGACATGTGTGTGTGGGAACAGAGGTGGTGCAGGGTGGGGACCTATGAGAGCAGGAGCCTCTTAGAGTGGGGCCAGACATGAGGAGCCAAATGACCTCCTTCTTGCCACAACATTTTAGGGCTGCATTGTGGCTCAGTGATTAACACTACAGCACCAGGGGCCTGGGTTTGATTCCACCCCCGGATGACTGTCTGTGTGAAGTTTGCACGCTCACCCTGTGTCTGTGTGGGTTTCCTCCGGGTGCTCCGGTTTCCTCCCACAGTCCAGAGATGTGCAGGTTAGGGTGGATTGGCCATGCTAAATTGTCTGTAGTATCCAGGGATGTGTAGGTTAGGTATTTTAGCCATGGGAAATGTAGGGCTACAGGGATAGTGTAGGGGGGTGGTTCTGTGTTGGATGCTCTTTGGAGGGTTGGTATGGGCTCAATGTGCTGGATAGCCTGCCTCCGCACTGTAGGGATTCTATGATTCTGCGAACACTTCTGTGATTCTGTGGGAACATGGATGTTATAACTCAGTCAGAGCTCCATATAGTCATTGCTGCCTCAGCCTCACCTGAGATCCTGATCCCTACTTTGCTAAGCCATGCCTTGCGATGTTGCTTCAGTGCATCATGTACATTGTACACCATGCTACCTATGACTGGTGCAGGGAATAAATGTTGAAGGTAGTAAATGAGATGTCAATCCAGGAGGTTTCTCTCCGTTGGGTAGTGTTGAGCATACAGGCAGATCAGATTAGTCTAGAGTGGCATCATGGTCAGCATAGATGGGCCAAAGGACTTGTTCTTGTGCAGTACAGTTCTATGTTCTTGAGTGTTGCTGGAGCTGCCGTCATCCAGAGAAGTGGAGATTATTCCATCACACTCCCGCCTCGTGCCATGTCCATGAGACACAGATATTGGGGAGACAAGTGATAGAGTGAAGTGGGCTAATGTGATAACTGAAAGGGACCAAGGGAAATGATGAGAGAGTGGGCTATTCCCCATTCTCTCACTGGATGCCAGTCTCACTAGCCAGGCCAAAATTTGTTGCACATCCCTAATTGCCCTCAAGGTTGGTCAGAGGACAGAGGTGAAGAGAATACTTCTTTTCCTCTCAGAGAGCTGTATGACTTTAGAACTCTTTGCCCCAGTAGATTTGCAAAGTCAGGGTCATTGAATATTTTCAAGACAGAGTTAGGCGTGGGAATGAAAAGTTATTGGGGAATAGGTGGAAATATGGAATTCAAAACATAAACAACGAAGCTAGGATCCTATTGAATGGCAGAACAGGCTCAAGGGGCTGAATGGCCTATTTCTGCTTCTAATTTGAATTTTCATATATTCGTAGAGGAATAAGCCTCCTTCATGAACCATTACTCCCCATCTGGTGTGAGTTTCTCTATTCTAAAGTAATCTTCTTTTCTCCCGTAGCTATGGTGACATGGTACCAAAGACAATCGCTGGGAAGATTTTTGGCTCCATCTGCTCCTTGAGTGGTGTGCTGGTGATTGCTCTACCTGTGCCAGTCATCGTGTCCAACTTCAGCAGGATCTACCATCAGAACCAGCGAGCAGACAAGCGACGGGCACAAAAGGTAACTCCATCCGCCTCGAGCCCCTGATTCTCCAAAAAGCCCAAAAAAGCACTGAACCCACAAAATGAGGATCACGAAACAGAAATTCCACTCCAGCGCCCAGCCACATCAACCTGATCAATGGAAATTCTTACCCTCACTGCCAAACCAAATTCCAGCCAGAAACTGAGATAACAAGGTATAGAGCTGGATGAACACAGCAGGCCAGGCAGCATCAGAGGAGCAGGAAAGCTGACGATTTGGGCCCGGACCCTTCTTCAGCATTTCTGACAAAGGGTCCAGACCTGAAGCGTCAGCTTTCCCGCTCCTCTCATGCTGCTTGGCCTGCTGTGTTCATCCAGCTCTACACCTTGTTATCTCAGATTCTCCAGCATCGGCACTTCCTACTCTCTCTCTCTCTCCAGCCAGAAACTGCCTGGCATGGTGCATATTTCTGTGTATTTTTCACCTATGTACCATCCACCAAGCTGTGAGCACTAAATAGGAACAGGAGGAGGCTATTCATCCCCTCCTGTTTATTCCATCCTCCAAACAGATCAAGGCAGAGTTCTGATGAAGGGTTTAGGCCCGAAACGTCAAGTTTTCCTGCTCCTATGATGCTGCTTGACCTGCTGTGTTCATCCAGCCCCATGCTTGTTATCAAGGCAGAGGGGCTGACCTGATAGAAATCTTCAATTTAATGGACAGGTTTCACAGGGAGGATGTAGAAAAAATGTTGCAACTTTGCCGCGAATCCAGAACCGAGGGCCATTAACATAAGATTGCTCCTATAAATCCAGTAGGGAATTCAGGAGAAGCTTATTTCCCCAGAGCTCAGTGAGAAAACCAATCCTGCTACCACAAGGAGTTGTTGGAGCTGGTACATGACATTGCCGAGGCCTCTTCTGGAGTATGTGTCCAGTTCTGGTCACCCTGTTATAGGAAGGATATTATTAAACTGGAGGTAGTTCAGAAAAGATTTACCAGGATGTCGCTGGGAATGGAGGGCTTGAGTTATAAGGAGAGGTTAAATAGGTCGGGACCTTATTTCAGTAGAGTGTAGAAGGTTGAGGGGTGACAGTATAAAGGTTCATAAAGTCATGAGGGGCATAGATAAGAATGGCAGGTGTCTTTTCACTGTGGTGGGGGATTTCAAGACTAGGGGCATATTTTTAAGGCGACAGGAGAAAGATTTAAAAAAGACATGAGGGTTTTTTTTTACAGAGAGAGTCGTTTGTGTGTGGAATGAACTGCCAGAGGAAGTGGTGGATGCGGGTACAGTTACAATGTTTAAAAGACATTTGGATAAGGTTATGAATGAGAAATGTCTGGCGGGACATTGGTCAATCACAGGCAGGTGGGATTGGTTTAGTTTGGGATTATGGTTGGCATGGACTTGTTGGACCAAAGGATCTGTTTCCATGCTGTATGACTCTATTTAATGAAAGTAAGTAAACGTGTGAGAAAAGAAAAACATGTGATATGGAGAAATAAAAACCGAAAGATCTGCAGATGCTGTAAATTAGCAACAAAAACAGAAATTGCTGGAAAAGCTCAACAGGTCTGGCAGGATCTGTAGAGAGAAATCAGAGTTAACGTTTCAAGTCCAGTGAGCCTTCCTGAGAATGTGATAGGATTAGACATGAGGGGAAAGGGTTTATGGACAAACATATGAACAAGGAGCAAGACAAGACCATTTAGCCCCTCGGGCTTGCGTCGCCATCTAATAAGATCATGGCCGAACTGATTGAACCTCAAATCCACATTAATCTTGATAACCTTGTCACCCCATCACTTTACAGATATCTACACACTCCTACTTTACAAATATACAAAGTCTTCCACCAACTTGGCAGGAAGAGAGTTCCATAAACTCATGACCTTCTGTGTGAAGATGGTTTCTTTCTGCCTCATATCAGTTAGGAATGGATGGCCTCTTATTGTTAAGCAGTGGCTCCTAGTTCTAGATTCCCCCTCTAAAGAAAACATCCAACCAGTCAAGAGATAGTAGGACCTGCAGATGCTGGAGAATCTGAGATAACAAGGTGTAAAGCTGGATGAACACAGCCAGCCAAGCAGCATCAGAGGAGCAGGAAGGTTGACATTTCGGGTCTAAGCCCTTCTTTCTGAAGAAGGGTCTAGGCTTGAAACGTCATCCTTCCTGTTCCTCTGATGCTGCTTGGCCTGCTGTGTTCATCCAGCTCTACACCATGTTATCCAACCAGTCAATGCGACTCAGAACCTTCAATCAAGTTTCAAGTAAGTAGCCTCAAATTCTTCTAAACTCCAGTGGATACAAGCATAACCTGTCCCAGCTGTCTCTTAACGCGGCCTGCCCATTCCAGATATTAGTCTCTTATACATTCTCTGAAACACCTCCAACACATTTACATTGTTGGCTAACTAAGGTGATCAATAGTGTACAGAGCACTTTAGATGGGGTCTCTCTAGTGCCATGCATAGTTGAATCATAGCTTCCATACTTCTGTTTTCAATTCCCTTTTATAGTAAATTATAACATTCTACTAATTTTCCTAATTACTCACTATTCTGGTGTACTAACTTCTGATTCATACACGTGGGCATCCAGATCCATCTGCACCTCCAACCTCTGTAAACTTTTTATATTTTAGATAATATGCTTGCTTTTTTAATTTTCCTACCAAAATGGACAATTTAACATTTTCCCACATTATTCTCCATTTGCCAGATATTTTCCTACTCATATAACCTACCTACATCAATTTGTTAGTCATGATGTGGGGATGCCAGTGTTGGACTGAGATGGATAAAGTCATAAATCATATGACCCCAAGTTATAGTCCTACAGATTAATTTGAAAACACAACCTTTCGGAGCCTTGCTCCTCCTTCAGGTGTTAGTGAGAGAGGTGGAATCAGACCCAGAATTTATAAATATAAGATCAAAGGATCATTACACTGATCAGGATGTATTAAACTAACCTAAGATTCTGTTA
>JAHRHZ010000027.1:5926705-5998716 GCA_024137785.1 Ginglymostoma cirratum
TAACAGAATCTTAGGTTAGTTTAATACATCCTGATCAGTGTAATGATCCTTTGATCTTATATTTATAAATTCTGGGTCTGATTCCACCTCTCTCACTAACACCTGAAGGAGGAGCAAGGCTCCGAAAGGTTGTGTTTTCAAATAAACCTGTTGGATTATAATCTTGGTGTCGTATGATTTCTGTCCCCATCACTTGTTGGCCTTATTATGTTCTCTGAGCAATTTACTTTCCTATCTATCTTCATGTTTCCAGCTATTTTGTCAGCCATCTTTCATCTCTTCAGGGGGTTGGTTTAGGGGAATTCTGATTTAACGATTTACAATCATAATCCCACAAATGGTAGCTTCGCACCATTGGCTCTTCTGCAAAGCATATACGCCAAGTGTCTGAACCTCTAGTTCCTCTCCTACTGAGCATGACTACATTCACAAAAGTAATTGTTATAACAGATAAACAGCTGCGGTCCCAGCACCAATCCCTGTGGCACACCTCACTTTAGATCTTGCCAACCCGAAAAGCACCCATTGATGCCTACACTTTTCTTCCTGTCAGTCAGCCAATCTTTTATCCATGTCAATATATTATCCCTTACAACATGAGCTTTTATGGTCTGCAATAACTTTTAATGTGACACTTTATTAATTGGCTTCCTGGAAATCTAAGTACAATATATCCACTAGGTCCCCTTGATCTATAGCAAATGCAATTTCCTCAATAGATTAGTGAAAAGTGACTTCCCTTTCACAAAACCATGTGTCCAATTATCTTCAACTTGCCTAAGTGTCTAGCTATAACTTTTAGTGGCAACTTTTAACATTTCCCGATGACAGATGTCAAACTAACAGTCTTCTCCATCTGTCTCTCTCTCTTTTTTAAAAATAAATAAGTTCCATTTGCTTAGTCTAATGGGACCTTCCTGAATCTATGGAGTTTTGGAAAATTAAAGATAGCTATCAACCATCATGAAAATATATAATCATCAATTATCCAACTAGCTGCTTCTTTTAAAACTCCAGGGTGAAGTCCATGTCGAGGATAGACACCTGCATAGACTATGAGATAACAAGCATGGGGCTGGATGAACACAGCAGGTCAAGCAGCATCATAGGAGCAGGAAAACTTGACGTTTCGGGCCTAAACCCTTCATCAGAAAAATGATCTTTATCTCACCTGCATAGACTAGTTGAGTTGAATGACCAATTTCTTTTCCTGTAAATCCTATGTCGTTCTATGTAAGTCCAGTCAGGCTAGAAGGGATTACCTCGTTCATGCATGCCCTCCACTTGATTACAGCTTATCTGTCATAGTGTGACAATATCCTTAAGCAGGCAACTGTGGAAATGGAAACACAGAAGGGATCCATTCAGTCCATTGTATTTGTGCTTGCTGCCAACTCTCTACAGGGACTACCTACCCAATTCCATTCCTGTGCTGTAATCTCAACTATTTCTCTAATTATCTTTTGTAAGTTGCAATTGAATTTAATTCCAGCATCCTTTTAGCTACACGTTTCAGTTTACAACAACTCACTGCACCAATTAATTCTTCTCATCTCATCATCATTGGCTAATATCATTGTGCGCTCAATTCCAATGACCATTTTTGTATGAGACATTATTTTCTCCACACTCATCATATTCCAAGCATCTGTGCGATTTTTCACCCTTGTGTTTGCAGTGCACCAGCAGTGGATCTTTCCTTTCACTCTTTGCCTGTGTCTACTTGAGCATTGCTGCAGTCAGATATTGGGAGCATTCACAACTTTATTATATTTGCCTGTGCATTCGAGTGGCAATTTGGCTCATTACTCGCAACCTTGCCTTGACATTATGTGCTCAAGGCCTGGAGTGGGTTCAAGGGCTTGAATGCATTATTCAGGCTAGCACTGCAAGACAGGATTTCACAGACGGCTGCGTCTTGTGCGTGTGTGTACACATATATGTATAGAAACATAGAATTTACAGTGCAGAAACAGGCCATTCAGCCCAATGGTATGTGCTGGTGTTTATGCTCCACAAAGGTCCCCTCCCTTCACTCTTCAGCTCACCTATCAACATAATCTTTATTCTAAACTTCCTTAGGATTTATTAGCTTTACTCGAAATGCATTTGCTATTGAGCTCAGCTATTGTTTGTGATAGTGGCCTCCCACATTCCTTCTACTCTCTGGGTAAAAGCATTTCTCCTGAAAACATTTTCTCCATGTATCCCCTATCAAACCTGCTCATAATCTCAAAGGACTTTAGCCTTCTCCTCTTGAAAGAAGGTCTTGCATTCCGAGAGCACAGTGATAGTGATAGTGTCCTGACCGATTTTTAACTAAAATATCCATAGCATGGTTCTGGCCTCTGAAAGCATCCAAGAGCTTTATAGTTGTAGTGATTGGAACCAGGTGGATCCTTGATTGGAACCAGGTGGATCCTTGATTGGAGATAAAAGGTACTGCAGATGCTGGAGAATCCGAAATAACAAGCATGGGGCTGGATGAACACAGTAGGTCAAGCAGCATCTCTGATGAAGGGTTTAGGCCCGAAACGTCAAGTTTTCCTGCTCCTATGATTTCTGATGAAGGGCTTAGGCCCGAAACGTCAAGTTTTCCTGCTCCTATGATGCTGCTTGACCTGCTGTGTTCATCCAGCCCCACACCTTGTTATCTCGGATCCTTGATTGGAGTTGTTAACCTGGACTAATCAGGAAGTCCTGGCTGACCAATATAAACAGGGGGCTGACTCTGAGCTGGCTTGCCACAGCCAGTGTACTGTGCACGTGTAAATAAAGGCTGACATTGTGACGGGATACTAGCTAATGGTGGTGCTTTGAAATGGTCACTGTTATGATGTAGGAAACACAACAGCCAAGCTGCACGCAGTAGTCCTTCTTGAACTTCTAGCAGTAGATGTGTGATGGAATTTAGGAGCCAATTCAGCAGAGGCGAAACATACGTTTACAAAGCAAGAAGACATGGCAGCATTATAGGGCAGCTATTTTGATAATGTTACCAATAGTGTGGCACGGAGGAAAAAGTGAACAAGGAGAAAAAGAACAGAAAATAAGATCAACAGGAAGAAAAATGGTAAAAAGTCAAAATGAATGGCTCTTTACATGAATGTGTGCAAAGTGGAGAACACGGCACAGTGGCTCAGTGGTTAGCACGACTGACTCACAACGCCAGGGACCCGGGTTCGCTTCCGCCCTCAGGTGACGGTCTGTGTGGAGTTTGCACATTCTCCCTGTGTCTGCATGCGTTTCCTCCGGGTGCTCCGGTTTCCTCCCACAGTTCAAAGATGTGCAGGCTAGGTGGATTGGCCGTGCTAAGTTGCCCATAGCATCCAGGGGATGTTTAGGTTAGGTGGGTTAGACATGGGGAAATAGAGAGGTAGGGGAATGAGTCGGGGTGGGATGCTCTTCGGAGGGGCAGTGTGGACTTGTTTGAGCCAAATAGTCTGTTTCCACTCTGTAGGGTTTCTATGATTCAAGTACAGGTTAATGGGTATGATCATGTAGCCATTTTGGAGACATAGTTACAAGGACCCCAAAGCTGGCAACTACGTATTCAGGGGTATTGATTTTTCCAAAAGGATGGACAGGAAGGAATGGGTTGTGGAATAGCTTTGTTAGTAGGGGATGGAATAAACGCAGTGACAAGAAATGTTCTACAGCTGGAAGATGGAGAATCCAAATTGATAGAGGTAAGAAATAGCAAGGTGAAGGAGACATTAGTGAGGGTAAATTGCAAGCCCCGAAACTGTAGCTATACTGTAGAATAGACAATAAATGAGGGGATAATGAGAGCATGTGAAAAAGACAATACAATTATCATGGGTGATTTTAACCTTCATTTAGATTGAGAAAATTAAATTGGCAGAGGTAGCCGCAAGGAAGAACTCATACAATGTATTCAGGACAGTTCCTGGAAAGATATGTCATGGATCTTAAGAGGCATCAGGCTATTAAGGAGCTCATAATATGTAATCAGGCACATTTAATAGATGATTTCAGAATATATCACCAATGGAAGAAAGTCCTTAACATGGCAACATTTATCATTCAGTTTGAGAAGGTGAAACTTGGGTTGGAAATAACAATGTTAACTTAAGTAAGGATAGCTACAAAGGAAGGAGGGCAGCTTTCTGGAGTGGCCTGGAAACTGAGTTTAATCAAATAGATGGTTGGAGAACAATAGCAGATGTTTAAGAAAATAGTTCCTGACTCTTAACAAATGTATGTTTCAGAGAGGAAGAGAGATTCTAGGAAGAGGATAAGCCAACCAGAATTACCAGGGAAATTAAGGATAGTACATAGAACATAGATCATAGAACAGTACAGCACAGTACAGGCCCTTCGGCCCACGATGTTGTGCTGAACTTTTACCCCAAACCTAAGGTCTATCTAACCTCCACCCCTATCTTATACTATCATCCATATACCTATCTAATAGCCACTTAAATGCCCCTAATGAGGCCGACCCTACTACCCTCTCCGGCATTGCATTCCACGCCCCGACCACTCTCTGAGTAAAGAACCTATCTCTGATATCTCCCCTATATCTACCTCCACTCACTTTAAAACTATGCCGCCTCGTAATAGCTACCTCCACCCTAGGAAAAAGTCTCTGGCTGTCCATTCCATCTATACCTCTGATCATTTTGTACACCTCTATCAAGTCACCTCTCATCCTTCGTCATTCTAAAGAGAAAAGCCCCAGCTCTCTCAACCTTTCCTCATAAGACCTTCCCTCCATTCCAGGCAACATCCTGGTAAATCTCCTTTGCGCCTTTTCCAACGCTTTCACATCTTTCCTGTAATGAGGTGACCAGAACTGGACACAATAATCCAGATGTGGCTGATCCAGGATTTTGTATAGCTGGAGCATAACTTCAAGGCTCTTGAACTCAATCCGTCTATTAGTGAAAGCTAACACACCATACGCCTCCTTAATGTCTCTATCCGCCTGGGTGGCAGCTTTCAGGGAACTGTGAACATGAACTCCAAGACCCCTCTGCTCCTCCACACTGCCAAGAACCTTTCCCTTAACCCTGTATTCTGCTTTCAAATTTGTCCTTCCAAAATGAATCACCTCACACTTTTTAGGGTTAAAGTACTATCCACAACTCAACCCACTTTCGTATCGAATAGAAAGGTAATAAAGAAAGAGAATATAAACTTAGAGGATACATTTACAAGTAATATCAAGGCAGACAGTAAGAGTTTCTTAAAATATATAAAAAGGTGGAGAGAAGCCAAAGTGAGTGTAAATGCCTTAGAGAGCGAGTCTGGGGGATCTAATAATGGGGAACCAAGAAATGGCAGAAGTGAATAAATTTTTCATCGATATTTATATCAGAAGACACTAACATCATTCCAAAAGTACTACCTAATTAAAAAGCAAAT
Organism: Ginglymostoma cirratum; assembly: GCA_024137785.1. Taxonomy (NCBI): domain Eukaryota; kingdom Metazoa; phylum Chordata; class Chondrichthyes; order Orectolobiformes; family Ginglymostomatidae; genus Ginglymostoma; species Ginglymostoma cirratum. The sequence goes on from JAHRHZ010000027.1 coordinate 5,932,097, forward strand.
TCTGTCCCTGCACCTTCTCTGCAGCTGTAACTTTGTATTCTGCACTCTGTTCTGCTACTCTGAGGCACTTTGTATGGAATGATCTGCCTGTACAGCATGCAAAACAACATTTTTCACTGTATCTCAGTACATGTGGCAACAATAAATCAATCAACTAATTAAGTAGGAGATGGAAATAAACATAAAAACTAAGATGAGAGAAGTACTAGAGAAACGAAAAGTGACATTTCCCCTGAACCTGATGAGAGATTGAACCGTTAAAGGGAGTAGGTACAGAGATAGTCAATGCACTGGCAGTAACATTTGGAGAATGTTTTCAATTTGGGAAAAGTCTCAGAGGATTGGAAATGCTCTGCCAAGGTATCACACTTATTCAAAACGAGAAAACAAAAAAAAAGTCCTCTCTAGGCCATTTAGCTTAACATCTATCATTGGAAAAATGTTAGCGTCTTTTATAAAAGATGTAACTGTAGTGTATTTAGAAATATATGACATGATCAAGCAGAGTCAGCATGACTTCATGAAAGGCAAATCATTTCTGAAAGATGTATTAGAATTCTTTGGGGAGGTAAGGAGCAGGATAGATAAATGGGGACTAGTAGATGCAGTACGTTTGGATTTCCACAAAGTGTTGGATAAAATGTTTAATTATTATATAATTAACATAATAAAAGAAGTGCCCATAATGTTGGAGGTATTCAAATGGATAGAGAGTTGGCTAACTGATAAAAAACAGAGAGATGAAGTAATTGGGCATTTTCAGGTTGGCGACCTATAACCAGTAGAATGACACAGGGATAAGTCTGGGGCTACAATTATTGACAATATATTTTAAATGCATAGATGCGGGATGTGAGTGTACTATCGCCAAGTTTATGAATGATGCAAAAATAAGTGGGAAGGTAAGTGGTGAGGATAGCACGGAGTCTGCAGAGGGATATAGACAAGCAAGCAAGCAAAAACTTAATAGATGGAATATAATGTGGAAAAAGTGAGGTTATGCACTTTGGCAGGAAGAATAGAGGAGTTGAATATTATTTAAATGGAGAAAGACTGGGGAAAGCTACAGCACAGAGGGAAGTGGGAGACCCCGTTCCTGAATTACTGAAAGCTAGCACACAAATTCAGTGGATAATACAGAAGGCAAACGAAATGTTGGCCTTTATTTCAAAGGGAATGAAGTTCAAAAATAGAGAGGTAACGTTAAAACTATGCAAGACACTAACCAGACCACAGCTGCAATATTGTGAACTGTATTTGTCTCCTTGTCTAAGGAAATATATACTAGCATTGGAGGCAGTCCAGAGAAGGTTCACTAAGCTGTTACTGGGTATGGAGGCAATGTCTTCTGAGGGCAGGTTGAGTTGATTGGAACTGTACTCATTGGAGTTTAGAAGAATGAAAGGTAATCTTAGTAAATTGTACACGGGTTCTTAGGAGATTGACAGAGGAGATGCAGAGAGGTTGTTTCTCCATTGTGGGATAGATCAGGATCAGAGGATATCATCTCAGAATAAGAGATCACACATTGAAGTCAGTGATGAGGAGGAATTTCTTCGCTTAGAGGGTAGTGAATCTGTGGAATTCCTTACCACTGAGGGCTGCTGAGGTTGTGCCATTAAGTGTATTCAAGGTTGAGATAGACAGATTTTTGATCAATAAAGGAATCAAGAAAATTCTGAAGAAGGGTCACCAAAGTTACCTTGGATTTCAGGTTCTTGAGTAGATTTGTAGCTCGGGTTGTGGATGTTGTGGTTGGTTGGCTCGCTGAGCTGGTTCATTGTTGTTCCACAGACATTTCATTACCCTGCTGGGTAACGTCATCAGTGCCCCCTCCAATGAAGCGTCAGTGTGTTTTCCCGCCTGGTTTCTAAACTCTGGGTTCTGCTGGAATTGAATACCTCATTTCTGGCATTTCTTCACCGTGATGTATATATAGGGTCCAATTCTCTATGATTGTTGATGGCTTTCTTGGTGGAGAACCAGGCCTCTAGGAATTCCCGAGCTTGTCTTTGTTTGGCCTGTCCTAGAATCCTGGTGTTGTCCCAATCGAACTGGTGGTTCTCCTTGTTCATCGTGTGAACGGAGACGAGTGAGTATTGGATACACGGATAAAGAGAGCCACCAGTTCAATTGGGATAACATCAGGATCCTAGGACAGGCCAAACAGAGACAAGAAGGCCATCAATAAACACATAGAATTGGACCCAATAAATACACACTGTGAAGGGAAACCGGAAATGAGATAATCAACTCCAACAGAGCCCAGAGTTTAAATATCAGGCGGGAAAACACAACAGCACTTCATTGGAGGCTGCACTGATGATGTTACCCAGCAGGATAATGAAACGTCTGTGAACTAATGAACCAGCTCAGTGAGCGAATCAACCACATTACCTTGGATTTAATCTGGCCAAGCTTCCACTGAATCAATCCCTTTCATCTGAGGCACAGAAGTGCTTCAATCTTGGTAGACCTGCTTGAAAAGACAATTATTGAATAATGATAGTTATTTTGTCTTCAGTGCATGCTTCTCATTGTCATTGTTAAGTGCTAACGTTTTCATTAGTTCTTGATGTGTAGACAGTGGAAATATCACACTCCAGGCTCTTTAAGTAATTCGAAGAAGTCCTGTTGTTCTAAATATAACTGAACAATTTATCTGAATGAATTAGATTTAGTGGTTGACCATACTTCATCTACCTTTACTGAATACCTTTAATAAGTTTATATTTCTGGCTCAGACAGCATTATACCCTGAGTGCAGATCTTAGTAACAGTGGATTGTTACACTCTCTGCAGTAATAGTTTGCTTATTGCTTCACTAAGCAAAACACCACCCTTTCTCCAAACCTTCACCGTAAGCCCTGTTTATCTTTGTTACATCTTCATTCTGTTGGATTAGTTACAACATTCCACATCCCAATGCCTTCGCTCAATGTTCTTCAAGTGCAGAACCCTCTCTGGCTCTCTCCTTCTGTCTCTCTCTTTCTATCTCTCTCTTTCTCTCTCTTCAGAGTGTACACACCTGAATCAATGAAAGTTATGGAAACCACTCACTAGGTACCAGATTATGCTATGGCAAAACCTTGGTCAAGGGCTAAGAACAGAAGGTAAATTGAGTCAAGAACAACACACTTGCATTTATGTAAAACCTTTCATGATCTCGGGTTCGAAGTGCTTCACAGCCAATGATAGTGTGATCACTCCTGCCCAGATCCGCAAATGATCAATTCTTTTAGCAATGTTGAGGAATAACTCCCCTGCTATTCTTCCAAACGCAGCAATGGGATCCTTTACATCCACCTCAGAGAGTAGACACAGATAGCCAAGGTTTAACATCTCATCCTGAAAGATGGCCCCTCCAATAGTTCAGCGCTCCATCAGCAATGCACTGGAGAGTCAGCCTTGGTTTTACACTCAAATCTCTGGGATCAAACCTCAAACCTTTCTTTAGTGCCACACAAGAGGGCAATGACCTGAGCCAAGGCTAACAGCCAGGGGGCTGGTGTCTTCAAAGTTGCCAATTTTAAGAGGAAACCTGAGGACATTGAGGAATGCTGGAAGAAAGTGGATGGAATGCAATGTGACGGATATTGATTCTGTTGGCCAGGGCTAGAACTGGTTAAAACTTGGATGGAGAAATTGCAAATTACTCAAGTTGAATGTGTGTTGAAAGGTGGATGTGGTAACAAGTCATGTACATAACTGCTGCTACCCAGACCAAATAAGGAAAGGAATGCAGTGCCAGTACTTGATTGGAGGATCCAGCGCTTGGCAACATGACATGGATGTCCCTGATTGGAAGAAGATGATAAGAGTATCAGGCATAAAACAGAGCATGACCAGTAATCTGCAGCAGAACTCCAGAGAATAATAGCGCAGGAGGCAGGAGCAAAGACAACAAAAAACTGTTCAACTGGGCCAGCTGATTATTCCCAGATAATGTGTTTCAATTAAGTGCCGTATTAAATTAGCAGAAATGTGACTAGTGTGGTTTCCCTTAACTAGTTACGACTTCATTTGGGAAAAATTTTGATAGGTTGAGCATAAAACAGTGAATCAGTTGTGGCTCAGTGCTGTCTATATTCACTTCCACTGAGGTTAACTGTTGTCTCCTACAGAGATAGGTGACAGTTCCAAGATAGCAAAGATGAAGGCAGAAGGGGGAGAATCTGCCGAAAGCAAGAGTGGGAAATTCTGAGGAGAAACACCAAATTGAGGAGTCGAGAGCCATTGGGTCTGGGGCAAATTCTGCTCACAAATCTCCTCACTTTGCACAAGGATTGTTCCATGCTGGTAAAGGAGCAAGTTCAAAGGGCAAAGGGGTTGCAATAAACTGCTCAGAGAATGAAATAATTTCGAGGATAAATATTGAGGCTATCTGATTTCCTTCACAGAAAGCCAGGCTTGCGAGGATAAAGATAGCAAAGACTGGGAATGCCAATGCCTACCTGCAAATCAAACGTAACGGCTTGATGAATGAGGCACTAGAGCTCATGGTGAGTTCAATATTACACTCTCTAAAGATTAGATGCAGAGATCAAGGCTGTTTGGAAATGATTACCTGGAAGCAAAGTGATGAATCATTCCCAAGAACACAGGGGTATGATTGAGTCTGTCTAATTTATTTCTCCTCCATTTTGACTGAGTTGGGCTACCATGTTCTATATAAATCCCCAGTACCCCCTTTACCTCTTGTCACTATAACACACACACAAATAAACTGAACTGTACCAAAAGTCAATAATACACACCCGTCTCTATGACACACACACACACATATAATGGCTCTGAGGAAGGGTCACTGTACCTGATGCATTAACTCTGCTTTCTCTCCACAGATGCTGCCAGACCTGATGAGTTTCTCCAACAATCTCTGTTTTTGTTTCTGATTTCCAGCAACTGCAGCTGTTTTGGCATTTTGTTTACACGTATAGCTTATACCTTTTACTATAACATTTGCACGTCTTGATTATCAAGGAGATCAAGGGTTATGGGGAGAAAACAGGAGAATGGGGTTGAGGAACTTATCAGCCATGATTGAATGGCGGAGCAGACTCAATGGGCCGAATGGCTTAATTTCTGCTCCTATGTCTTATAGTCTTATGTACCATATATTCCTCATTCTGAATGTCCTGATATACAGTGCAGCTCTCAGAATGTCTCATAGCCTTCACTGTACCATGCTTTGATATACTCCTCACTATATCAAATTCAGACTTTTCTGAAATGTCTCCCTACAACTTCCTGAAATATCTTTCAAGCTAAGAGTCCCTTGCACAGTCTCACTTAGATTTAGATGTAACAAGACTGAGTGACACTGTACTGTATCATACATAAATGCAACAAATTTAGTAAATTATTACAAATGAATAACTAATAAGAAAGGAAGAAAAAGCAAGGGAGAGAAAAAGAGAGAAGGAAAGAAGAGAGAGAGTGCAAGATGGAGAGAAAAGATAGAAAGGGAAAGAATGAGGGACAGAAAGAGGGAAATATAGAGAGAAAGACAAAGAGAGAGAAGGAAGGTGAGAGAGAGAGAGTGAGAGAGAGAAAGACAGAGAGACAGAAAGAGAAAGAACAAGAGATGTTTTCTAAGGCAAAGCGCAAGTCCAAATTGGTCTAATTAAGATGGCTCCCGAAAATACAAAAACAGCCCCAAGTTATACTGTCCATCAATCAAACTCCATCCCATGACTCCACCTGTGGCTGACAACCTCTCGTGTAACACTAGTCATCATCCTGGCTTTTGTTCAAGTGTCAACAAATCAAAAATGGCCCATTTCCTTCATTAGTTTGAATTAAACATTAGTTGTAAATATGGCCTGCTTCGGTTAAATGTAAAGTGGTCAGACAGACCCTATTAATAACATTACTACTGACTACATAATTGATTAAATCCCAAGTATTACTGATTGCAGATAAGCCCATAACCTCTTCCCCTCAGTGCAACACTGCCCGCTCACTTTAAGACAGTTTGATATGTCCTAAACTCCTCACCAGTTCTGGCTGATATCTCCTAGTCCCCTCAAACTAACTTCCCACAATCTGTTTCACACTATTCAAAGTAACACGTGAATACAGCCCCGTCATCACCTTCAGATAAACCCATTAATGATCGCTGTAAAATCACTCACCATGACTTTTTGAAATACCCCATACCTCTCGTTTCAATAGCCTGACGTTGCCCACATCTCTCAATATAAATTAAGGGCTTGATACCCAGAATGTGGCTTAAACCCTTGACCTCTTGACTTCAAGGCAAGTGGAGAGGTACCAAGCTGCAAAGTGACACCTTCTCCAGGCAAATAGCTTTGTAAAATTCCTGACCAGGTTTAGATATAAAGAATGGTCAAGTTTATATGTAGATAAAGACTGCTTTGGGTAGTAAAGGAACACAGAATCTATACCATGCCGGACAGGGTACATGGTGGGACAGACAATTATCAACCGGGAAAAATATTGACTAGACCCTGAGAAGAATATGAGTGTAATAATTAGGAACAGATGTAGGCCATTCAGCCCATCAATTCACTCCACCATTGATTATAATAGGTGATTGAATATTTCAATGCCTTTTACAATGCACAGTATCCCTCATACACCATTAATGACCTGATGGTACAGTCAGGAGATTTGGTCCACAAAGTATCATTAACACCCGTATCTACGAGAAAGAAGTAATTGTTATATGTAGAGATGAGGAAACTGCAGATGCTGGAATTGAAGGTAGACAAACAGGAGGCTGGAAGAACACAGCAGGCCAGGCAGCGTCTGGAGGAAAGGAACTGTCAACGTTTCGGGTATTCCCCTTCTTATACCCAAGACGTTGGCTGCTCCTTTCCTCCAATTGTTATGTGTAGCTTAAGGGTAACCATTCCATTGGGTAAAGAGTCAGGGACTCCATAACATACCTCAGGAATTGAACGCATGTTGTTGTCTTTATTCTATACCATACACTATGTATCTGCCAACTGAGCTAACCAATGAAGCCCATCCCAACTACATACCAGGAGCACCCCATAAGTAGGCCATTCGGTCCCTTCAGCCTTCCCTGCCAGTCAATAAGATCATGGCTGATCTGTTTATGTTTTGAATTTCACATTCCCAACTACTCTGGATAGGTTTTGATTCCAGAGCCTAACAATATTCAATCTCTTTCCACCTTAAAGTAAATGTTTCTATTTCTACCTACCTTATCCAGACCCCTCATGATTTTGAATACCTCTGTCAAATTTCCTTTCACATGTGGAGGTGCCAGTGTTGGGCAGAGGTGGACAAGATCTGAAGTCACATGATACCAGATTATAGTCCAACAGGTTTATTTGAAATCACAAGCATAAGAATGGGGGACTTCAGTTACTTGGAAAGGTTGGAGAAATCAGGACTGTATTAAAATTATGAAGGGACTAGATAAGAGAGAAGCAGGAAGGTTGTTTCGACTAGTAGTGAAACTAGAACCAGGGGGCATAGCATCAAAATAATGGTTAGCAGATTTAGGACTAAATTGAAGAGGAACCTCTTCACCCAAAATGTTGTGAATCTGTGGAATTCCCTGCCTATAGTGAAGCAACTGAGTCTGTCTTATTGACGGTTTTTAAAACAAAGATAGATAGATTTTTGAGCAGTAAAGGAATTAAGGGTTATGGTGTACAGGTGGGTAAGTGGAGCTGTGTCCATGAAAACATCAGCCATGATCTTATTGAATGGTTGGGCAGGCTCGTGGGGCCGGATGGCCTACTCCTGCTCCTGGTTCTTATGTTCTTATAGTTTCCTGGGAGAAGAGAAGGTTGAGAGGAGATTTGAAAAGTCATATGACCCCAGGTTATAGTCTAACAGACTGATTTGAAATGATATGCTTTCGTAGGGCTGGTCCTTTGTCAGACGAAGTGGCAAAGGATCAGCGCTCAGAAAGCTTGTGATTTCAAATAAAACTGTTGACTATAACCTGGTGTCATGTGACTTCTGACCTTGTCCACCCTGATCCAACACCAGCACCTCCACATCAGACAGGAAATTTGACAGAGGTATTCAAAATCATGAGGGGTCTGGACAGGGAATATAGAAAGAAATTGTTCCCTTAGTGCAAGAGACAAGAATCAGAGGACATTGGTTTAAAAGTGAATGGTGGAAGAACCAAAGATGACATGGGGAGAACCTCATTTATTTTGTGCTGCATATGCTTCAGATCTGCGATCCACTACTCGAGACTGCCATGGAGGTAGGTTCAACCAGGGCTTTTAGAAAAGAAAACAAAAACAGAAATTGCCAGCGAAACTCAAAAGGTCTGGCAACGTCTGTGGGGAGAAAAGGTTAACGTTTCGAGTCAAGTGGCTCTTCATTAGAACTCCAAACTTGAAACATTAATACTGTTTTCTCTCTCAGCATGCAGCCAGACCTGCTGAGTTTCACCAGCAATTTCTGTTTTTGTTTGAGAACTCCAGCATCCACAGTTCTTTATTTTGTCTTTCTGAAAGGAATTGGATCAATGATTGAAGACAAAGGGAGGTTGTCAGGTTTCAGGGAAAGAGCTGTGGAGGGGAACTGGCTCGATGGCTCTTGGAGAGGGATAACACGGGTTCAGTGGGACTGAGTGGCCTCTTTCTGTAAACAATAGCATTGATTTCAAATGTAGTACAAACTGACTCTTTATGTTACTGTCATTCCAGGACTCAAGTGATAAGGAACAGCAGCAATCTCTGAACAAACCTGGCTCAGCTGTGGCCAGGCAGCATCACCATCTGCTCCATTGCTTAGAGAGAACAACTGTAAGTCAACAGACCCTTTAACTCCCTTGTGCAGGTGCAGCTGAACACATGCTGTAGAAGTTTGCCTTTGAGACTCCAGAAAAAAATGTATAGACCCTTGTTTAGCATTCCAACCTGTCAACATTGCTTCTGAATGTTCCCTGGAGTCATGTCCGTGGAAAATAAAGTCTAAAGCACAAAACCTGCGTTCTTGTCTGTCTACCACACAGGCAGGTGATATGCAATCTTCAACCTCACTCAGCACAGCCACTTTAAGATTTGGGAAAGGTTCAACCATTACTTTAATGTTCAAAGTCTCTCAGTCTGGCATCTGACTGAATTAGGAGCCCACCTCCCAGCGTTAGCCTAAGTGGTTACTTTTTCTGTCCTCTTTGCTTGTTATTTAACATCTGGTTTGAAAGCCTAGCAAGGAGAAGCAGGTTTGGTGAGGGAGCTGGAGGTCTCTTACATCCTGGAAATTTCTGGGAATTTTGCATCTGACGATCTATCTGAAAATCTATCTGACAATCCATTCCCACACTGAATCTGTTAAGAATTGAACAAACCTGTCATAAAACCCAGGAAGAATTTGTGACCAGCAAATGGACCTGGGTCGCATCTTCTCCTTACTTTTACGCTTTATTTAAAGAAGTCCAAACCCATGTCCAGTTTTCCAGGAAATACTCTGGGCTAAAGGATTTTACAGTGACATAAGAGGTGGCCAAGCTAACAAGTTCTATCCCCCTCCTCTGAAGGTGTTGGCTCCTGCTGAGCTCTAAATCCACAGATACTACAGTCCCTTCCTGTGCCTCCATCAAGAGACCAACTCTCTGGTAGTCCCTCAAAGCTAGGAGGACACAAAGTTAACACAGTGTGGATCTGGAGGAACACTGCAGGCCAGGCAGCATCAGAGGAGCAGGAAAGCAGATGTTTCGGGTCAGGAACCTTCTTCAGAAATGGGGGAGAGGGAAGGGAGCTCTGAAATAAATAGAGAGAGGAGGGGTGGAGATGGGGAAGGTAGATGGGATGGTGATAGGTGAGTGCAGGTAGGCAGTGGTGGGAATTGGACTTTACCAGTTTCAAAATATCCCCACCCCCCGCCCTCATCCCATAACTAACCCTGCCTCTCATCCCTGCCCCCTTGACCTGACACAACCTGTCCATCTTCTCTCCCACCTATCGGCCCCTCCCACTTCACTGACCAATCCCCACCACTGCCTATCTGCACACACCTATCACAATCCCACCTACCTTCCCCAGCCCCACCCCTCTTCTATCTATTTATTTCTGAGCTCCCTTCACCCTCCCCCATTTCTGAAGAAGGGTCCCGACCCGAAACGTCAGTTTACCTGCTCCTCTGATGCTGCCTGACCTGCTGTGTTCCTCCAGCTCCACACTGTGTTATCTCTGACTCCAGCATCTGCAGTTCTTACTATTTCTGAGGACACAAAGCTAACTCTATGGAAGAGCTCGCATGTGGAGCCTTTTAACATGGGATGGCTATTCCACTGCAGCTACTATTCCATTCAGACTGAGCACACTCTCCTACTGTCACTGCCCACCGTGGGTGCTTTGGGTTTAGATATCAATAACCTACCTGTTTGACCATGCTATGACCATGACCATGTTTCCCCTTCACCCAATTTGGGACTCAATCCCAAGCTTTGGGCTAGATACAGAAAAGCTATCATTTGCGTCACAAGTAGAAGGGGTACTGACTAGCTATTGAACATGTGGGGCATCACAGTGAAGTCCAAACCTGTGCCCACCCTAACAGGCTGTTTTCCGATGAGAAACGCCAGATCAGAAGATCCACAAAGGCAGAGAACAGAAACACCAGGTTCAAACTGTTATTGCCACCAAGAGGGAGCAGATATAAAGTTAAACAAAAGGGATTCGGGGCAGAAAGCAGGAGAAATGTAGGGTTTGCGGTGAAATGACTCGCTGAGTTAGTGATTGAAGCATAAATCACAAGGAAGTTTAAGAATAGGTTAGAGAAGTGGTTGAAGTAAATGGGAGTACAGTGATATGGAACAAGGTGAGACAAGTGATTCAAAAGTAGTTCTTCTAGACGATAAATATCAATAGGCCTAGCTCACTGCATATTGTATAAATCAAATTTAATTCCCAGTTTACCCTCTTTCCTGACAAGAACTGTGCAGGGCAAACACCCAATCCAGCCAAATTGATTAATTCTGCACAAAGCAGGTTAAATAATCTTTATTCAAAAACAGTGAACAAAAATAAGCTGACCTGGCAGGGTAGAGACTGTGATCCAGAAGGCCATTCTCCCAGAAGAAAGCTATCCCATTGTACTTCAGGTGGGCTGATGCCTGCAATGTCCCCAGATGCGGAATACTCGACTGCAATATTGGTAGTACTGGGAGACTGTGTGTTCGATAAAAATACTGGCAAATGGGATTCGGTCAGGCTGGGATGTCTGGTCAGTACAGATGAGTTGGACTGAAGGGTCTGTTTCCGTGCTGTATAACTCTTTGACTTTATGAACAAAGTCCAAATGATTCATTAGGGATACATTTCTGACTGGTTCAGAATTTCAGGCATTGGCTTTTCCTATTTTTTTTAATTCACAGAAACATGGGCATCGCTGGCTAGGCCAGCATTTTTTGGCCATTCCTTATTGTGCTGGAGGAGGTGGTGGTTGAAATAACTCCACAGAGACCAGTATCCCATCACCAAGTGACCCTTTATTTACACACAGACAGTCCTTGACACTGATCCAGGTCCCTCAGAGCCAGCTCTCAGAGTGAGCAGGATGTCTGACACTCCTGTTCTTATCTGTCAGCCAGGGCTCCCTCATAGGACCAGATTTACAACACCAATCAGGGAACTCATAGTCTATGAGGTCCACTTGCTGACCTCATTACACCCACTGTAGGTGCTGAGCTGCCTTCGTGAACCACTACAGTCCATTGTGGGATTGATAGACCCACAATGTTGATAGGATGGGAGTTCCAAGATTTTGACCCAATGAATGATGATAGATTTCCAAGTCAGGGTGGTGTGTGGGTTCGAGAGGGACTTTATAGGAACTCGGTGTACCCTGAGAAGAGTTGATGCCATTTTCTTTAAAACAGATTCTCAAAGCAAATGTAATGCTCCAAAGCCTCAGACACTGGAAAAGGTGCTATCAAAACTGAGGTTCAAACAGAACTGTAAGAGTAGCGGATAGACTCGATCAGGCTCACTATTCCCTTGGAAAATGTTTGGATTGTGTCTCCTCTGTGGAATTGTGTTAATTCCAGTCCCATCGATGTGAATCAAAGACTTAAAAATCCCTTCTATTGATGACCAGCTATAGAGATTGACACTTCCAAATGTGCTGCCGATAGATTAGGTCCCACAAATTAATGTATTTAACACACTAACAATGCTGAACCCCTTCTGGGTTGTGTAAATATTCAGCAGCATTAGGCTGTGGTGAGATGTAACATCCAAATGGTGAAAAGGAGAAAGCACAGGGAGAACAAATCCTTTTCAAACTCATCACAATCCTCTGTTCATTCAATTCCGTATACTCTCATTTCAAGTGGCTTCATTACAAACAGAGATTTTCAAACCTTTGGCAATAAACTCTCATGTTGGTGTTGTTTACTCTGCTTTCTCCAGCTTAATAGATAACTGAAAAAATATTAATCATGAACCAATTTTTAAACTGTAAGCCGTACAAGCGAAATTCCTCGAAGTGAGTGTTAGCAACTGGGGGAGGGGGTCATTATAGGAACTCCTGAACAAAAACAAAGTTGCTGGAAAAGCTCGGCAGGTCTGGCAGCATCTGTGAAGGAGAAAACAGAGTTAACGTTTCGGGTCTGGTGACCCTTCCTCACCGGACCCGAAACATTAATTCAGTTTCTCCTTCACTGATGCTGCCAGACCTGCCGAGCTTTTCCAGCAACTTCTGTTTTTGTTCTTTATTTGCAGCATCTGCTGCTCTTTTGGTTTTTATAGGAACTCCAGACTCCAGATCTTTTAATTGTTTCATTACATCTCTCATGTAAAATTTCACTAAAATAATCTCCCTCCAACATCTCTCCTGTGTTCTACTTGAGCCACGAAGGTGGGAAGGTCCCATGCTGCACTGTTGGTTAATCTTGTCAAGTGACGTGCTAGGGCTGGCAGGGTCGACTGCAAGGCCCCCACAGATGACATTAGGGGTACATTTTCATTAGAGACGCAGAGACTGATGGTAAGTTTATCTTGAGAGCCGTCATGCTTCAGGCACAAGACTAGGTTGGGAATGTGAAACCTTCACAGTAACCTTAGCTGCCGCAGGATCTAATGGGTTAGTATTAGGAAAGAAAATAACCCAACATCATCACACACCAGGTGTAGAATGTGTGCAACAGTGTGGGCGCATGTGTGTGTTTGTGGACACACGTAAGTATTAAATGGAAGTGAATATCACAGGTTTGAGGGGACTGGTGTGGTGCAGTAGTTGCGTCCCTACCTCTGAGTCAGGAGAGCTGCGTTTAAGCCCCGCATGCTGCCCAGGTTTTTAATAACATCTCTGAACAGGTTGATTTAAAAAATACTATGACAGTCTTGGAGAGAAAATGAGTTGCTGGTCCTGACAACATCCCAGCTGAAAGAGTATGTGTCCCTATGCAGACACGTGTGTGCATGTGTATAGATGTTTCCATGTGAATTTCTGTGGTGCAATTAACTTTCATACCCAATTAGACCTAAAACGGAAGGTCCTTGAATTATGAACAGAGGTATTTGCAAGTACAGTGGAATATTGTCATGTCTGACAGTCTTGGGGCAGTCAAAAATGTTGAACAAATTGTCCAATACTTTTTAGCGAGCCAACTGTGGGGACTGTGTAGAGCTACAGGAATATATTCTCATCACATGCATTTGCAGAAATACATGCTTGTGCTTATCGCCATGTGTGTATCAATGTGCATTTGTGTGCCTGTGTGCAGAATGGAACAGAGCAACATTGAGCTGGGCTGTGGAGTCTCTCAGTCACAAGTAAATGAGCCTATTTGGAGTAAGGTGTTGAAAATTGGAGTTGGGTCCTGAGTCAAGACTAATCAAGAAGTGAGGACAGGATTGGGAAAAATTCAACAGCAAAGTATTAACTTGTACAGCACTGTGACTTCTGCTCTGTTCAGTTGTAGGTGTAGTCTGCATAATGTAATTCTCGCTTATAAACTATTGAAGTCCATCTTCTATAATAGGATGAGATAGATTGCCAAAAATATGGATTCAGCATTCTCAAGGGTGGTTGCTATCTCTGGCTAAGTGTCTTCTAATTCATTTTATGTTCTAGTTTAGTTTTAATGAAATTTGTGCACAGCATAAATTGAAAACAAGAGCCACCAAGAATAGCTCAACATGTTAATGGTGTCCATCAATGCTTATCACGCTTTATATTCTTATTGTTCTACACAGTCCCCACAATTTGTTCACTAAAACCATTGGGCAATTTACCTATTCAACCCTTTTAACTGTCCCAAGATTATTAAATGTGGCAATATCCCACTACACTTGCAAATACCTCTCTTCTTTTTTAAGGGACCTTCCTACTTACGTGTAATTTAGTATAAAGTAATTTACACATAACAAGTGTGAACAATTAATGAACATATATCGTAGCCTGCAATTGTCAGAGCTACAAGCACTAAATTGTTTGCACTCCTGCCCTTGTAATGAAGGCACTGGCAGTATTTTGAGTTGCTATGACTGCGAAATTATTAGTATTCACTGTTATTATACAGGAAGCAACATCTGACGATCATACATGTGATATTAATTACAGAAATCCAGATGTTGCTATCAGTGACCCTGCTCCTCTGCAAGATCTTTTATGTAGCCCTCAGATGTGAGGAATCAATATGAAATCACTGAATTAACGTGAACTCTCAATTTCTATTTGCACTTTCTTCAAAAATCCTTTGAAAACATTTCTGAAGAAGGGTCCCTTGAAACATCAGCTTTCCTGTTCCTCTGATGCTGCCTGGCTTGTTGTGTTCCTCCAGCTCTACACTTTGTTATCCTTGAAAAGATTATGCGTCACTGTAGTTTAATGATGCAGTACACAATGTTCCTTCTACTTGAGGTACACATCTTGGTGTTGCATTGCATGGTCCTTAGAAATTACACACAATTGCACATGTGTACACTGTTAAGGAGATGAGGTTTGTGCCCAGCTTCCTCTCTATGCAGCACACTCTGATTGCAGTGCAGCAATATTCCCAGCAGCTTAGAGGGAACATTGGTTCCAGGTCATAATTACTTACAAACAACCTCTCTTGACCCAAAGAAATTGATTTTTATGTTAATGGAGTGCCAAATCTCTCCAGTCCATTATTATTTTAAAAGTATTTTTAAAAGATATTTTGTCATTTGCCTTAGTCCCACACACATGTCAATCTTTATTTCACTCTCTGTAAAAGTTTAAAAAGTGAATAATCAAACCTGATTGTTATTTGCTAGTTTATTCTCTTTGAGAATTGGCAGCTCATCCTATTTACTGGACTGACACGAATGAAGTCAAGGAAAACAAGTCCCACCACAAAGACAACTTAAGCACAAAATCCAAACCCATAACTTAAAGTCTTAGCATTTATTTCAAGGACAATATTATGGCACCCGTATCTGGATAGATTAGTACAGACAGCAATTGAGATTGAGGTTAGAATTAAAGAATATTATGATAACCCGTACCAACTCCAATCTCCATTGCTACAACATTAAGATCAATACTTGAAATTCATAACTGTTTTTATTTTGTCTTCTGTTGGTCCTGCAGGGACTGTCTTACCTGTTGGATGATCCCCTTCTATCTATCCGAACGTCTGCTTCAACCAAAGTAAGTCTTTTCCTTTTCTCAGTTACAGCAAAGTGCAAGAATTCAAATGTCATCTCCCCATCAGACTAGCTTCATGAACATTCATGTAATATGATTACTTCCTTTCTTTTTGATCTCTGTGATTTTGGTTACTGCACTGATGTGTGACGTTATCAAATTCTGGAGAAATCAATCTGTTGAGGCACTCAGCTCACTGTGTCTTCATTACCTCATTTAACATAATTGGTATTAATATGAGAAATCGTGCAGTGGTACACTCTACCCTATATAAAAACAACAAATTGCATTAACATACACCTTTACCATTATAGCATATCCCCCAGCACTTCATAAGGGCAGGTGTTCAAAAAAAGATTGAGCCACATTAGGAATTTATAAGATGAGTGACTGAAGTGTTGGGTTTTATGGAGCAGCTTACAGGGACAAGAAAGAGAGACAGGCGGGTTTAGGGATGGGATTCCAGAACTTGGCAGTGCAAGTCACGTTTGCAAATTGTGAAATTATTAAAATTAGAGGATTACAAGAAACCAGGACTGGAAGAGCGCAGAGATCTCAGAAGATTATATGGGAGCTGATGCCTGTGGAACTGTACCCGAAC
Source organism: Ginglymostoma cirratum (assembly GCA_024137785.1). Lineage (NCBI taxonomy): Eukaryota > Metazoa > Chordata > Chondrichthyes > Orectolobiformes > Ginglymostomatidae > Ginglymostoma > Ginglymostoma cirratum. Next base: position 5,948,280 of record JAHRHZ010000027.1, read on the forward strand.
TCTTTAGGAAACAAACAGAGAGAGAGAGAGAGAAAGCAGAAGACTGTAGTTTGATAGCAATAGAGATGAGCAAGGACAGAGCTTTCAATACATCTGACAAGCAGTCATATATTTCTGCTGAAAAATGTCATACTTTAATGAACAATCAAAGAGCGTAACGTTTTGTCTCTGTATAAAACGTCTTCATTTTTTTCAGAGAATGGAGACCCAAGGCTTTATCAGTAATTCACTGTTTTACTATGAATAGAAAACAAAGTCCTATTAACACAGATCGACATTTGCCATATTTTTGCAACAAGTGAATGATCTGGAACATGCTATGAGTTCAGCTGTCCTCCTTTTGTTCATTGTTGATGTAAGGGCATCATCAGCAAGACCAGCATTTATTGCCAATCCTTTAATTGCCTTTGAGAAGGTGGTGGTGAGCTGCCTTCTTTAACAGCTGCAGTCCATGTGTTATACTCCAAATATTAACTCTATTTAAGCAGAATTCAAGTCCACACTTTTATGGGAGTTTTATTTCAATTGGCCATGCTCCACAAAGCTTGAATCCCACTGTATATTAGCTCCCTGTATTTATACAACCAACTTAAACCCCGTTAATTCTTAATTAGTATATCTATCACCCATCCTCTCATTGCATTAAATCTCAGGGATTCTTCCTGACCATATTAGATGATAATACTTGGGGTATAAGGGCGTCTGGTGTAAAGAAGGCACGGCAGTTCAGTGGTTAGCACTGCTGCCTTGTAGAACCAGGGGCCCAGGTTCCATTCTAGCCTTCGGTGATTGTCTGTGTGGAGTTTTCATATTCTCCATGTGTCTATGTGCATTTCCTTTGGGTACGCAGGTTTCCTCCTGTGATCCACAGGTGTGCAGGTCAGGTGGATTGGTCATGGGAAATTGCCCATTGTATCCAGGGAGGTGCAGACGAGATAGATCGGCCATGGGAAATGCAGGGTTACAGGAATGGGGTGGGGTGCTGTTTGGAGGGTTGGTGTGGACTCAATGGACCAAATAGCCTGCTTCCACATTATAGGGATTCTATGACATCCATGAAGCTGTTAGGAATGGAATTCTAGGATTTTGATCCAGCAACAGTGAAGGAACAGCAAATATATGTTTCAAGTCAGGACAGTGTGTGATTTTTAGCGGAAACTGCAGTGGGGTGGTGTTCCCTTGCATCTTCTGCCCTTGTCCTTCTAGCTGGTAAAGATTATAGCTTTAGAAGGTGCCCTTGAAGGAACCTTGGTGAGTTGTCGCAGTGCATCTTGTACACCTCACCAGCAATGAAGGTGGTGGATGGAATAGTGGTTGGAACAAAACGTTGTTTCCCTTTACATGTGGATGATCTGATGAGTGCTAGATGAAAAACTTCAACAGTTTTTTGGCAAGACTCAATCAATCTCACTTCCCCTTGCTCTTTCACTGTTGTCCTGTATTTTGTTTCCCTTTAAATATTTGTTTTCCAATTCCCTTTTGAAAGCTGCTATTAGCTCTTCTTTCACCATCCTTTCAGGCATTGCCTAACAACACACTCGAACAAAAATCCTCAACTAACACAGAAAATGCTGGAGAAACTCAACAGGTCTGTGGAGACAGAAAACCAGAGTTAACGTGTCAAGTGTTGATGTATTAAGGGAAGGCGATGGCCTAGTGGTATTATCACTGGACTGTTAATCCAGTGACCCAGATAATGTTCTAGAGACCCATGTTCAAATCCTGCCACAGCAGATGGTGGAATTTGAATCCAATACATATCTGGAATTAAGAGTCTAATGATGACTATGAGTCCATTGCCAATTGTTGGGGGGGAGAAAAAACCCATCTGCTTCGCTGTTGACCTTTAGGGAAGGAAACTTCCATCCTTACCTGGTCTGGCCTACATGTGACACCAGACCCACAGCAATGTGGTTGACTCTTAACTGCCCTCTGGGCAATTAGGGATGGGCAATAAATGCTGTCTAGCCAGCAATGCCCTCATCCTGTGGATGATTAAAGAGAAAAGTCCAGTCTGATTCTTCAGAAAATTCCTCATGTTTCCTTTGCTAATTACCCTAACCCTGTGTCTCTGGTTACCAAAGGAAACAGTCTTGCTTTGAAAAATTCTGACAAACCTCTGTCTAATTTTTTTTTCACAAAGAACAGCTCACGTTTTCCAATCTTTCAATGGAAATGAAGTTCATCATTCCTGGTACCAGTCTAGTGACTATTTTTTTGCACATCAAATGCTGTGCAGCAAAATGCAGATTTTGTTGAACTTTCCAGTGACAGTAATAAATAGGCATTAAAGCTGTCCATTCACTTATATGGGCATACACACAATTACAGAAGCCTGCACACACATATACACATGCAAACACACAATACATAAAATGCGAATGGAGATTTATACGCAAGCGAATACCTACACAGACCTACAATACAAAATTCCTGTATATCACATAGAACCATACAGCACTGAAAGAGGTCACTGGCCCATGCCAGCTCTCAGAAAGAGCGACCCACTAATTCCCAACCTCCAACACATCTTCCCCACAACCGTGCAAATTTCTCCTTTTCAAATATTCATCAAAATCCTCTTTTGAGTTCAACTTAAATCTGCTTCCACCATCTTTTTAGGCTTCTCCCAATTTCTACCCTTGATTTTGCCAGTTGCTTTGAAACACCATAAAGGTGTCTGTCCTGAATTATTACAAACTGTGTAAACTGGAGAACAAATACTCATGATACTGTAGATATTAAGAAGGCTTTCAGAGAATGGATAATACATGCAATAATCTGTCTGGTAGAAATTTAGACATTATTTAACTTAATATTTGACAGTCAACCCAACAACTTTCCAGTTTATTGACAGATCTGAATGCTGTCTTTGAAGCCTCTTGTTCCACAATCCCACTTTCTCCAGAAACATATCTGCTCGCACCTAGAAACCATTCTCTTTGTTTTAGTAATTTTCCACACAGCTGTGTTTGGGGAGATGGGTGTGAAGTGATAATGCCGCTAGCCCTGGTAATTCACTAGGCGTAGGCTAATATTCTACAAATAAGGATTCAAATCCCACCATGCCCTCTGGTGTGGTTTAAATTCAATAAATAAATTTGGAATCGAAAGCTATTCTGTAATGGCAACTATAATCATTTCATTAGAATCCCTACAGTGTGGAAACAGGCCCTTCAGCCCAACAAGTCCATACTGAACCTTGGAGCAACTCACCCAGACCCGTCCCTCTATAACCCACACACCCCTGAACACTATAGGCAATTTAGCATGGCCAATCCACCTAGCCTGCACATCTTTGGACTGTGGGAGGAAACTCACACAGACATGGGGAGAATGTGCAAACTCCACGCAGACAGTCACCTGGGCTGGAATTGAACCCTGGTCCCTGGCACTGTGAGGCTGCAGTGCTAACCACTGAGCCACTGTGCCATCCCTAAAGCTATCATTATTAAGAAAAACCATCTGGTTCAATAACGTCCTTCAGGGAAGCAAACTTGCCAATCTTATGGTAGCAGAGCAGACTCAATGGGCTGAATGGCCTCCCTCTGTTGTGTTTTATGGTGTTAACAGGGAGACAACCAACAGGTAGGGGGAAAAGGCAGGAAATTCAAATTGGGGATTATCAGACCTGCCGTGATCTCATTGATTGGTGGAGCAAGCTCAATAGGTCAAATGACCTACTTCAGTTCCAACATCTCATGGTTTGGCCAACAAGTGATTTCAGACGCACAGTAATGTGGTTGTTCTTAACAGTGTTGTTAAAAAAGCCTATCAAGCCACTCCATTCGAGGGAAGTTAGGGATGGGCAATAAATACTGGCCTTGTCAGTGACACGCACATCTCATGAAGTAAAAAAAATTTGTAACCCTCTGCTAGAAATGATTCTGTGAATTCCCTTGTAGGAAGCAGGAACTTTCTAGTGTTTCTATTTCATGTAAAAACATGAGCAATCCTCCAATAAAATTGAAAATCCTTTGTTTCACCATTTCCATTGATCAAATTGATTAATAGTTGCCAATATTTTTGGTGGTCTTTGTTATTTTTCCTACTCTGGGCATAGGGCCCCAATGATAATGACAAAATGCAACCCAATGCTACACCATTGCATGCATGCCAATCTATTCCAATACACTTCACCCCAACACAGCCAATCCCAAACAGCCCATTCCATCTTATTCCCTCCGTCCCCAGGCTAACCCATGCCAACATATTACATCTGATCACACACGGCATCCCATGTTTTCCCTCCCCAACTCACCTCAGTCCACTCCAGCCCCACCCCACCATCTGATAGCTCATCCTTTTGAGACCGCCTTATGCAACATCCTCCATCCCATCCCAATCCATTCCATTCCCATCCACAATGTACGATTCCTCTTACTCCTTTCCAGCTGCCCCATAGGCAATGCCAAAGCTCTCCTCCCTCAATCCTCCATCTCCTTCACATTACTAGCTTTTATTACCAGATTACCTGAGAACATGTGCTGTACGAAGCTGAGAGAGGAACTTACCAGCAGCATCAATCATTCCAAAGACAGGCACAGTGCGATAGTGGGTCACATAAAGTATGACATTGGTGAGAAAATAGCTTTCAATCTAACTATCACGGGAATTTTTTGACTTCACCAAAGTAACTGTTCTATTTCCAGACATGTATATCCTTTATTCAGATTCAAGTGCAGGATGAATTAAATGGATGCTGTGTTCTGTAGTTAGCAAAGTGCCTGAAATGGTTTTTGATTTAAAGGCACACTCACAAGGATGGGTTCTTCAATGCCAAAGAAAAATACTGCAGAAAGTTGAAATAAGAGCAATCAAATCCAGTCATACTCAACAAATTTGGCAGCACCCGTGGAGAGAGTTAACATTTCAGGTCAAGGGCTCCTCACAAGAGCTCAGATCAGATCATCAACCTGTACCATGAACACTTCTTTTATAAATTCACTCACAAGATGGGCCAACATTTATTGCCTGTCCCTAGTTGCCCTGGAGAAGGTGGTGGTGATCTGCCTTCTTGAACCACTGCAGTCCACCTGCTGTGGGTTGACACACAATGCCATTAGGTAGGGAATTCCAGGATTTTGACCCGGCAATACCGAAGAAACTACGATATATTGCCAAGTCATGATGGTGAGTGACTTGAAGGGGAACTTGCAGGGGGTGATGTTCCCACGTATTTGCAGTCCTTGTCCTTCTAGATGGAAATGGTTGTGGATTTGGAAGGTGCTTTCTAAGAATCTTTGATGAATTTCTGAAGTGTATCTTGTAGATAGTATGCTCTGCTGTTAATGGGTGTCAGTGCTGGAAGGAGTGGATGTTTGTGGATGTGGTGCCAATCAAGTGGGCTGCTTTGAGGGTGTCAAGCTTCTTGAGTGTGGTTGGGGAGGCACTCATCCAGGCAAGTGGGGAATATTCCATCACACTCCTGACTTGTGCCTTGTAGGTGGTGGACAGGCTTTGGGGAGTCAGGGGGTGAGTTACTCACTGTTTTTCACCACAGATGCTGCATGAGCAGCTGAGTTTTTTTTCTGCTTTTCTCTTTGATCATATTGGAATCCATCATTCCTGTTTCCACAAAAGGGGGAAAACAGTTTTTAGAAGCAGGAATGTCAGGAACCAGGGAAAAGAGATCAAAGGTAACTGATATGATTTGGAGGATGTTATGGTGGAAGCAGATTCATCAAAAATTTTCAAAAGATAATAGGATAAATATATAAAGTGCAAAACTTCATAGATTAATCAGAGAAGGAGCAAGAGAAACCAGGTGAAATTGTAAGGCTCATCTCAGGCCTGAGTGGGAGAATTGTTTCATTTGTTCTCTCATGGGGTGAGAACAGTATTTGTTGCCCATCCCTAACTGCCCTTGAACGGCTTGCTCAGTCACTTCAGTGGGAAGTTGAACATCAAACACAGCACTCTGGGTCTGGAGTTACTTGTAGGTCAGACTGAGTTAAGAAGGCAATTTTCTTTCCCTAAAAGGCAGTAGTGAAGCAAATGTGTTTTTACAACAATCGATGATAGTCACCATTGTTGAGCTTAGTTTTAAATTCCAGACTTTTTCAATTGAGTATGAATTCCATCAGATACTATAATGGGATTTGAACCCATAGCCTGGATCACCAGATCACTCATTCTAGGTCACTGCCACAAACTAACAACATCTGCTTGTTGTTTGCTTCTATTAAAATATTTTGTTTTCACAATAGTTGACCTTTTAAATTTAGGGGGAAAAAACACAATTGGCAATGGGGAATGACATTTGTTTGACAGTTTTAATCAGTCTGTTCAGCAATGTTGTTTAGGGCCTCTTGTTGTGCGCTGGCACTGTCCCTACCTCTGAGCTACAAGGCCTGAGCTCAAGTTTCACCTATTCTAGAGATGTGCAATAACACCTCTGTAACAGCTTAATTAAAACGTTATTTTTAAAAAGAAAACAGACGTTATTTCACACTTTTGGAGCAGGTGGAGCTTGAGCCCTCTTTTTTCTTCAAGCACCGGGGCCTAGACCCAAAACGTCAGCCTTCCTGCTCCTCTGATGCTGCTGGGCCTACTGTGTCCATCCAACTCTACACCTTGTTATCTCAGATTCTCCAACATCGACAGTTCCTACTATCTCTGGGTTCACATCCAGTCTGGATGAGATGGAATTCATTTCAGTTCTATGTGTTTGTCTCAGTTCAGTCCCAAATAAACATTCACACACATCCAATGAAACAGTTTTTATTTCAGTATCAACTAACACTGGCCAATATATAACCCTCAACTAATTGCCCTGAAACAAAACAGATGATGAACATACCAGGTCATCACTGTTGGTGGGCGTTTGCTTTCCTCAAATTGATTGCCATGTATTCTCCACTACAGCAGTGACAAACTATATTGAAACATAGAAATACGGAAAATAGGAGCAGGTGTAGACCATTCAGCCCTTCAAGCCTGCTTCCCCCGCTCATTATGATCATGGTGGATCATCCAACTCAATAGCCTGTTCCCGCTTTTGCCCCATTTCCTTTGCCCCAATTCTGTAATCCAACACTTCAAATCATGAAATCATACAATGGTTTGGCCTCAGAAGCTTTCTGCAGAAAGAGAATTCCACAGGTTCACCATTCTCAGGGTGAAGATATTTCTATTCATCTCAGTCCTAAATGGTTTACCTTGTATCCTCACACAACGACCACCGGTTCCAGATCCCCCCACCACTGGGAACATCCTTCCTGCATCTACCCTGTTCAGTTCAGTTGAAATTGTACAGGTTTCTATGAGATCTCACCAACACCCATATCTCTATCCCTTATTCTTCTAACTTCCAGCGAATGTAATCCTGACCAATTCAAGCTCTTCTCATACATCAGTCCCCCCGTCCCAGGAATCAGTTTGATAAATACCATTGGTGGTAAAGTGCTTTGGAACTTACTGAGCTTGTGGGAGACATTTTATGAAGGTGTCAGCTCACTACACTCCATATAGGTGTTGAATAACCCAATGGACCGAAAGGCCCCACTTTCTCAGTCTGAAGTGTGATGCCCCTCAAGTTAACCTCACCAGCAATCCTCTCTTGGTTTCTCTAATAAGAGAGCAGATGATGGTGACTTTCACTTTATGCTGTATGAGCAACATAATATGTTGCTGCCACCATTCCCTGCCAGCGTAGGAAATGATTGGTCTAGTGCAGTAGATGGATGCTGTTCCCTGGTCTAACCAGGAGAGTCGCCTGTAGCAAACAAAGTGTAGTTGATTGCGTGTTCGTAACAAGTTACAGGTTATATTGAGAAGATACTATTACATAGACTTGAGGGTGTTTAGATGTTAGTTTTCACTCTTGCGAGATCCTGAGTTGTTTTGCCCTCAAGTCTTCATGGTCTCATTATAGTGACAGATGCTTATGGTGCTCCTCAGCATTGACCCTTTCACACTCATGTACAACAAAGGCACGATGCAAATGTAAGCATCGTGCAATAGAAATTTGAAGCTGAGCTTTGGCCATTCATTTATTCAACATCTAATTGGGGCATTCAAGTCTGATTGAAATAGGGAGAATTCCAATGAGCAACACTATGAAACCCAATCACAGCAAACACCAACTATTTCTGCACAAATAAAACCAAATTCACCTTTGCGTGAGAATATCAGAATTACTAACTCAGACCCAGAGCAGATGTAGTTTCTTACTCCCTGTCAAAGTTGATGTACTTCGTTTTTCAATGAGCACCTCCGCAGTTTAAAACATTTAACCTCCTCTCGCATTTTATCAGAACCACGAGTTGCTTGACGAACCGGTTTATGAACAGAACTGCCTGGAAGGTTCGATGCAGAATTGCCCATCCACCCACAGCCCGTCTCTGTCCTCAGAGTCTGGGACAACCAGTACCTGCTGCTCCCGCCGCAGTAACAAGAAGTCCACTCATCTTCCCAACTCCAGCGTGTCAGCCGCTCACCTGAGAAGCATGCAGGAACTTAGCACCATTCATATCCAGAGTGGGGAGCAGGCGTCCTTCAACACCAGGTAATACCACAGGGCTCAAGCTAATCAACGGCAATAGCCCCATGGATCTGCTTCAGGGGCAGCTGGGTTTTGTTGAGGGATTTAGCATTGAGTTTGAGATGGAGGGGGGAATAGACAGAGCAACAATGGCAATTTTCTTTTGTCAGTAAATGTGCTGAGTTCTACAGATGCTTTCATCTTCAGGCACCGCTTAATTAAATTTTGGGATGTGGCAGCAAAAGCAGACGTAGTCAAAGCATTGTTACGGCTCAGAAGGAGGCCAGTCAGGCCATTATGTCTGTGCTAGCTCTCCTTTGAGGAGTTCACCTGGATGTCACTCCCCCATCTTCTCCCTGTAATCCTACACATTCGTCCTTTTCAAATAATAACCCAATTCCCTCTTGAACACCTTGATTAAACCTACCTCTACCACACTCCTTTTAATAACTTTTAAAAAAGGAACAAAGGTAGGCTATTTGGCCCTTCAGGCCTGCTCTGCCGTTCAATATGATCATGGCTGATCATCCAACTCAGTGTTCTGATCCCGCTTTCTTCCCCATACCTACTGATCCCTTTAGCCCTAAGAGCTATATTGAACTCCTTCTTAAAAATATTCAATGTTTGGCCTCAAACGCTTTCTATGGCAGAAAATTCCACAGTGTCCCCACTCTCTAGGCGAAGAAATTTCTCCTCATCTCAGGTTTAAATGCCTTTCACAGCATCCTTGAACAGTGACTCCTGGTTCTTGGCTCCCCAGGAACATCCTTCCTGTGTTTAACCTATCTAGTCCTGTTAGAAATTTTTGGGTTTCTATGAGATCCTCACTCATTCTTCCAAACTCCAGGAATTTAGGCAGTGCATTCCAGATCTCAAACATTCACCATGTGAAAACATTTTTGGTCCTGTCAATGTTGCTTCTTTTGCTAATGCCCTTAAATCTGTTCCATCTGGTTCTCAATCCTTCCACCAATAGGAACAGTTTCTCCCTATCTGCTTTGTCCAGAAGCCGTCATGATTTTCAATGCCTCTTTCAAATCTCTCCTTGACGTTCTCTTGTTGTTCTTGTACTCTATGCTCACATTAGTTAAGTGTAGGATACTGAATTCTTTATTAACCCCTCTCCCAACCTTTTTTGCCACTTTGACTTATGTTCGCAAACACCTCTACGTCCATATGAGAAAAGGAGCAGGAGGGAGGTGAGAAGTTTTTTTGACAATTATAGTATTCCTACATTGTAGAAGCAGACCATTTGGCCCATCACTTTTACACTGAGCCTCCGAAGCGCATCCCATTCAAACCCCCCTACCCAATCCCTGCATTCCCCATGGCTAACCCACCTAGCCTGTACATCCCTGAGAATTAGGGGCAATTTAGCACAGCCAATCCACCTAACCTGCACATCTTTGGACTGTGGGAAGAAACCAGAGCACCCATTGGAAACCCATACAGACAGAAGGAGAACACACAAACTCCACACAGTCACCCTGCGTGGAATCAAACCCGGGCCTCTGGTGCTGTGAGGCAGCAGCGCTAACCACTGAGCCACCGTGCCACCCTGTGTTGCTGTGATCTAGAATGCACTGGCTGAAAGGTTGATTCAATTATCACTTACAAAGAAGACTTGGATCAATACTATGAAAGGGAACATTCAAAGGACCTTAAGGTGTGGGTCTAATTGGATAGCTCTGTCAAAGAGCCAGTATAGGCAGACGGGCAGAATGGTCTCCTCCATTGCTGCAGGCTCGATGAGCTGCCCTGGCTTGATCCTCCATATGGATGCGATCAGGGGTCATACACAACAGGTTACAATAATGGCCCACAGTTGTGTGTCTCACCTTTCTATGGCAGTTTTACCATCAGCCATTTCCTCGCCCAAGAAATATAAAGCATACGGTACTGGATGAGCATACATTGCTCAGCTTAACTGAGTGTCTGTAGTTTATGACTCATTGGAAACACTGCTTTAAAGCAGAAGCAGTGATATTAATGTACAAACTTTAAATGACATGTTGATCTAAAACCTATCCATTGAATCCAACTTTGCAACTTTTAGTATAATGGAAAAGTTCATGTATTTTTCAAAACATTTGGAGCTCTGAGTAGCTACTGCCTAATTTATTATTGAAGGTAAGGCATAAAATATTGATAAATACCAGGTTGTTCAATGTACATTGAAAACTATCCCTGAACTGCTGTTTTGCATGAAATAATTACCAATAGTCTTGATATTGTCTGGCACTAGTTACCCTTTAATAGTTAAAAGGTAAAAATCCTGAGTGATCATCTGAAGGTCTGAAGATGCCATGAATATAAATTAGTCCATTCCACTGTGAGATCAATTGAAGGATTGGACAAACATATCGACTCAAAGATCACACCAAGGACTTTAAGCTTCTAATGCTGCGTAACAAAAACCAAAAGAATTGCAGATGCTGTAAATCAAGAACAAACACAAAGTTGCTGGAAAAGCTCATCAGGTCTGGCAGCATATGTGAAGGAGGAAACAGAGTTAACGTTTCGGGTCCGGTGACCCTCTTCAGGTGACCCGAAGTGTTAACTAATGCTGAGTAAAGTCCACACTTCAAGTATCACACGACACCAGGTTATAGTCCAAAAATGCCAGAATCACCTCAATGATTGCAATTAAACTTCCAAGTGCAGGGGAGCTGCCTGTAAAACAGCAGCCCAGCCTAATATTATATTCATCTTGGGATGTGGGCATCACTGACTGGCTGGTAATTGTTGCCTGTCCCTACTTGTCCTTGAGAAGGTGGTGGTGAACTGCCTTCTTGAACCGTTACAGTCCACATGCTCTGAGTTGACCCACTGCCACTAGGGAGAGAATTCCAGGAATCTGACCCAACAACAGTGTAAGAATGATGATATTTTCCAAGTTGGGATGGGGAGTGTTTTGGAGGGGAACTGGCAGGTAGTGGTGTTCACTTGTATCTGCTGTCCTTGTCCTTCTAGATGGAGGTGATCATGGGTCTGGAAGGTGCTTTCTGAAGATCTTTGGTGAATAATGCTCCAAGAATGTGGGGTTCAAGTCCTGCTACAGCAGCTGATGGAATTTGATTTCAATTAATGAAATCTGCAATTGAAAATTAATCTTAGTGATGGCAGCCATCAGCTTATCATTAATGGGTCTGGCAGTATCTGCAACGGGAAAAACAGAGTTAACGTTCCGGGTCCGGTAACTGGAAGTTCTGAGGAAGGGTCAACTGATCCGAAACGTTAACTCTGTTTTTCCCTTCACAGATGCTGCCAGACCTGCTGAGCTTTTCCAGCAACTTTGTTTTTGTTCCTGATTTACAGCATCCGCAGTTCTTTCAGGTTGTTTTTAGCTGATTACCAGTTGTTTCAAAAAAAACTGTTTGATTCACTAATCACTTAATTGTATGCTCTTAACTTAGGAATATGCTCTTAACTCAGGAGTGGTATGGTGGCTCAGTGGTTAGCACTGCTGCCTCACAGCATTAGGGACCTGGGTTCAATTCCACCCTCAGGCACTGCCTGTGCAGAGCTTGCACATTCTCCCTGTGTCTGTGTGGGTTTCCTCTGGGTGCTTGGGTTTCCTCCCACAGTCCAAAAATGTGTAGGTTAGGTAGATTAGCCATGCTAAATTGTCCACAGTGCTCAGGGATGTGGAGATTAGGGGGTGGGATTCTCTGAGGGTCAGTGTGGACTTGTTGGGCCAAAGGGTCTGTTTCCACACTGTAGGGATTCTATGAAATAAATGTTTCCTTTGGATTTGCTACTTATTGGAATTGGCTTACAAGATGGAGATAATGTATGACTCAATGATGAATTGACTGGCAGAATAAACTTGAGACGCTGAATGGCCTTTTCCTGATCCTATGTTGAAGATGCTGAAAGTTCATCCATTTTTCACTGTTAGTCCCCTCATTTTAAAACTCCTGCTTTAAATCAACCTGAATTAGCTACTAGTCAGGTTTATGTAATCTGTTCTGAAAAGTCAACCCTTTAAACAAAGTCCGATTCAGTGATAATGAAGGAATGTGTGCCCAAATCATGATAGCATATGATTCCTGGGGGATAAACACAGAAAATGCTGGGGAAGCTCAGCAGCTCTGGTAGCATGTGTAGAGAGAGCAAAACCAAGTTGACGTTTCGAGTCTGATACAACTGTTAACCATATTAGAACTGGGCCAAGAGTACTATCAGACTCAAACATTAGCTCAGTTTCTCTCTCCACAGATGCTGCCAAACCTACCGAGTTTCCCCAGCACTTACTATTTATATTTCAGATTTCCAGCATCTGCAGTATTTTGCTTTTATTTGCACCTGTCCTATGGGAGCCTGAAGATGTTCCCTTAAACATATGGCTTCTCCCTTCAGTTGAAGGTTGAGTTGTAACAGCCTTGATACAATCGAATCCTATGAACAGTACTCAGGCGTGCCACTGTGTGCCAGTGTTGGCGGGACCAATGTTTAAAATGTTGGATGCGGAAGCTGGACAAGCGCGATGCTTCTTGAGTTTTGTTGTGTCCAAGTGTCTGAAGAAGCAACTGGGACTTTACAAGTGGGCAGAACCAGGGCAGAGAAAGCTTAACGCAGATGTATCCAAGACCTTAGACCCTGGAAAACAAAATACGAAACACATTAAAATGTGTTAAACCAGCAGCTAACAAGACTGACCAAGATTGACAACGGATGGCAGATTCTGCACTGTCCATGTTGAGCAATTAACAAAACTAACCGAGAACTGGGCTACACTTTTGAAAAAGGATTTGCATTTACATAGAGACAGTAAGAACTGCCAATGCTGGAGAATCTGAGATAATGAGGTGTAGAGCTGGATGAACACAGCAGGCCAAGCAGCATCAGAGGAGCAGGAAAGCTGATGTTTCAGGTCCGGACCCTTCCTCAGAGATGGGGGAGGGGAAGGGGATTCTGAAATAAATAGAGAGAGAGGGGGAGCCAGATGGAAGATGGATAAAGGAGCAGATAGGTGGAGAGGAGACAGACAGGTCAAGGAGGTGGGGATGGAGCCAGTAAAGATGAGTGCAGGTGGGGAGTTAGGGTGGGGATTGGTCAGTCCAGGGAAGATGGATAGGTGAAGGAGGCGGGGATGAGGCTGGTAAGTAGGATGTGGGGGTAGGGCTTGAGGTGGGAGGAATGAATAGGTGGGAGAAAGGACAGACAGGTTAGGGATAACAAGCGTGGGGCTGGATGAACACAGCAGGTCAAGCAGCATCATAGGAGCAGGAAAACTTGACGTTTCGGGCCTAGACCAAGTTTTCCTGCTCCTATGATGCTGCTTGGCCTGCTGTGTTCATCCAGCTCCACACCTTGTTATCTCGGATTCTCCAGCATCTGCAGTACCTTTTAGCTCTCAGACAGGTTAGGGAGGCGGGGACGAGCTGGGCTGGTTTTGGGATGTGTTCGGGGGAGGGGAGATTTTGAAGCTTGTGAAGTCCATACTGATGCCATTGGGCTGCAGGGTTCCGAAGCAAAATATGAGGTGCTGTTCCTGCAACCTTCGGGTGGCATCACTGTGGCACTGCAGGAGGCCCAGGATGGACATGTCGTCTGAGGAAAGGGAGGGGGAGTTGAAGTGGTTCAAGACTGGGAGGCGCAGTCGTTTGTTGCGAACCGAGCGTAGATGTTCTGCAAAGCGGTCTCCAAGCCTCCGCTTGGTTTCCCCGATGTAAAAGAGGCCACAACAGGTACAGCAGATACAGTATACCACATTAGCAGATGTGCAGGTGAACATCTGCTTGATGTGGAAGGTTTTCTTAGGGCCTGGGATAGGTGTGAGGTGTAGGCACAGGTGTAGCACTTCCTGCGGTTGCAGGGAAAAGTGCCGGGTGTGGTGGGGCTGGAGGGGAGTGTGGAGCTGACAAGGGAGTCACGGAGAGAATGGTCCCTCTGGAAAGCGGATAAGGGTGGGAAGGAAAAAATGTCTTTGGTGGTGGGCTCGGATTGTAGGTAGCGGAAGTGCCAGAGGATGATGCATTGGTTCCGGAGGTTGGTGGGGTGGTACACGAGGATGAGGGGAACTTCACAAGCTTCAAAATCTCCCCACCCCCGACCGCATCCCAAAACCAGCCCACCTCATCCCCAGATAACAAGGTGTGGGGCTTCATCAGAAAACTGATGAAAGGTCTAGGCCCGAAACGTCAAGCTTTCCTGCTCCTGTGATGCTGCTTGGCCTGCTGTGTTCATCCAGCCCCACACCTTGTTATCTCGGATTCTCCAGCATCTGCAGTACCTTTTATCTCTGACACAATTTTGACCCCAGCTCATCCCCACCTCCCTAAGCTGTCCATCCTTTCTCCCACCTACCCATTCCTCCCACCTCAAGCCCCACACCAACCTCCTACCTACTAGCCTCATCCCCACCTCCTTGACTTGTCCATCTTCCCTGGACTGACCAATCCCCACCCTAACTCCCCACCTACACACACCTTTACTGGCTCTATCCCCACCTCCTTGACCTGTCTGTCTCCTCTCCACCTATCTGCTCCCTTATCCATCTTCCATCTGCCCCTCCCCCATCTTCCATCTTCCCCCTCCCCCTCTCCCTCTCCCTCTCCCTCTCCCTCCCTCCCTCCCTCCCTCCCTCCCTCTCCCTCTCCCTCTCCCTCTCCCTCTCCCTCTCCCTCTCCCTCTCTCCCTGTTTATTTCAGAATCCCCTCCCCCTCCCCCATTTCTGAAGAAGGGTCCACACACACAACACATCAGCCTTCCTGCTCCTCTGATGCTGCTTGGCCTGCTGTGTTCATCCAGCTTTGCACCTTGTTATCTTGCATTTATACAGTGCCTTTCACGCCTCTAGGATGTCCCAAAGTAATTAACAGTGAATGAGTTCATGTGGTCATTTTAAGGACCAAACCAACAGCCAAGTTCCACATACTAATGAACAATGGGTTTTTAATTAAATCAATGGTCTGTTAATTGGATCATTCTGTTCTTGGTTGAAGGGTGAGTGGTAATTAGAAAACGAGGATATCACCCCTCCCTGTCTTTAAACAGCACTATTAAGTATTAACATTCGCTGAACTTGTGGACTCTCTAAATACTCATGCCCTACCAATAACCTATTTACTGGATTTTATACAAGGTGTTTGTTGTGATTTACAATTCAGTGAAATAAACCAGGGAAACAAAAGAGAGGTATACTTTTAAAATGTTCCAAGCATACAAAAATGTGATAAATATCATGAAACATTCCTCCATTTGGAGAGCTGTCTCTTTTTTCGCTGTGCTATTGAGTTGCAAACCCAACAAGTGGTCAAATTCCTCAAACTAGAGCTAAGTCATTCAGGAGGGAAAATGACGGAGCACTTTTCACAACAAAGGAGATGGAATTCTGAACGAGATAGTCGGAACTGCCAATGCTGGAGAATCTGAGATAACAAGGTGTAGAGGTGGATGAACACAGCAGGCCAAGCAGCATCAGAGGAGCAGCTGCTTGGCCTGCCGTGTTCATCCAGCTCTACACCTTGTTATCTCAGAATTCTGAACGAACTCCCCACAAATGCAGTGGGTGCTAGGGATCGAGTGAACATCTCAAAGTGAATGTGGATAGACTTTTGTCTGATAAAGATTTTCTAAATACAAGGAGCAATTGGGGGTAAATGCCACTGATGTGTTGAGTAGCAATGATCAAATTGAATGAGGGGGCACCATCACTGGAGTTAGTAATCCAGAGCTCCAGGTAAATGTTCTGGGAACATGGGCTTGAATCTCACCATTATAGATGGTGATATTTAAATTTTTTAAAAGTTGATTTGTTTTTTACAAAAACTAGCCTAATGGGGAGCAGGTAGCTATGGTCAATTGTCATATAAAAATATTTGGTTCACTAATGCGTTTTACAGAAGGGAATCTGCCATGCTTACCTGGTCTGTCCTATATATGACTCCAGACCCATGGTAACGTGGTTCACTCTTAACTGCCCTCTGGGCAATTAGTGATGGGCAATAAATGCAGCATATTTAAATAGTGGATTAGAATAACAATTAGCTTCATTGTCACAAGACTAGGGGACATATTTTTAAAGTGAGATTTAAAAAAGGCATGAGGGGCATTTTTTTTTTACACAGAGGGTGGTTCGTGTGTGGAATGAACTTCCTAAAGAAGTGGTGGATGCGGGCAAAGTTACAAACTTTAAAGGACATATGGATAAGTACATGAATGGGAAATATTTGGAGGGATACGGGCCAGGAGCAGGCAAGTGAAACTAGTTTAGTTTAGGATAATTGTTACAGAGATAGTAGGAACTGCCGATGCTGGAGAATCTGAGATAAAACGTTGTGGAGCTGGATGAACACAGCAGGCCAAGCAGCATCAGAGGAGCAGGAAAGCTGACGTTTCGGGTCGAGACCCTTCTTCAGAAATGGGGGAGGGGAAGGGGATTCTGAAATAAATAGGGAGAGAGGGGGAGGCGGATAGAAGATGGATAAAGGAGAAAATAGGTTGAGAGGAGACAGACAGGTCAGAGAGGTGGGGTTAGTTTGGGGATAAAAGGTACTGCAGATGCTGGAGAATCCGAGATAACAAGCATGGGGCTGGATGAACACAGCAGGTCAAGCAGCATCATAGGAGCAGGAAAACTTGACGTTTCGGGCCTAAACCCTTCGTCAGAAAAGGTTAGTTTGGGATTATGTTTGGCATGGACTGGTTGGACCAAAGGCTCTGTTTTCCTACTGTATGACTCTACATACTCAGGTACAGTAGAAAGTTTACAAGTCACCACTTAAGGTGCAATCTTAGGTCGAATTAGAATTAGGTTTCATTGTAACTTGTACTCAGGTACAGGAGTACAGTGAAAGGTTACAATGTTGCCTCAAATGGTGCCATCTTAGGCTCAAAATATCTAGGAACCAATCTTAGATACAAAAAGAAATCAGTTACATTACCTTACAGAGATTCATAAAATAAGTTAGAAATAAGACATAAGTTAAAAGGATAAACATTACAGTCAGATAGTAGGAGAGTGGGTACAAAAATACCTAGGTACAGATTTCTAAATACAAATTCTTGGGGGCGGGGGGGGGGAGGAATTAGAAAAATAAAGAAACGATGAAGGCCACGTCCTGTGAATGAATAAAAAATACATTGAATGTTCGAGCAGAGTTGAATGGTCACCTCTTGCTCTCTGTACTTGTGTGAAAGGGACAATTTGCAGTTGCAGGCATTAATCGTCTGGGTTTTCTCTCTCTCTCTCTCTGCATCACTGCAGCCGCTCCAGCCTGAATGACAAATCCGAGGAGGGTCTGCGAGTCAACTACAAGAGCTCGCAGATCGCCACAGCGATAATCAGTATCCCCACACCGCCGGGCACTACACCCGAGGGGGGGCATGAGCTACCCCTCCCCAACCAGTCCAGTACCAGCATGGAAACCGCAAGCTGTAACATCGTGAAAGTGTCTGCCTTGTAAAATTAAAGCCTTGCCCAGCTCTCAGTCACCTCAAAGATCACATCGTCAAGCATGACACTGGCAACCGCATGGCAAGGGTGAGAGGGGAAATTGTGAATGAGACCAATCCCAGTGAAAGGGGGAGGGTGATCCGAAGTCACCGCGTTTGCGTCTCAAAGCAACGGCGCAGTTTCAATCCAGTTTTATTATTTGTTTGTCTTTTATTTTCAATGAGAGGAACAACCGGGGAAACTCGAGAGGACCAACGCCGGAGAGACTCAATGAGGGACATTTTGGGAGTTAACAAAAGGAACCAGCTCCGCACTGCGTCGTTTTTAAGTACTGTACCTAATTTAGGTGATGTTTAAAATGGATAATATTTATTCACAAATTGGAAATGTGAGAAGGTGAGCCTATTTGGGAAAAAAAAAGCAAGCATGTTTTTTTTTCCCGTGTGGAAGAGTGACTTTAAAAAAGACACAAAAGACAAGAGATTTAGGATCCAGATGTTGTTGTAGTCCCCACTTTTTGACACGTTTCTCGTGTGCGTTACACGTGGAATAGAAGACAGCTATTAGCCCTGACGGCAGATAATTTGTCTCCTTATGGTCTATAGTTACAATAAGAGCTTTCATTTCTGCTGTTTGATCCATGTGACATCTCAGTGTTCATTCCTGACAAGAAGCAGCATCGTGTGAACATGGTGTTTGTCAGTTTAAGTACAGTCTGTAGGTGTATTGTGAGCAGAAAACTGTACCCAGCAAATTAAGCCGTTCCATGCACTGATTTCTTCTCTCTTCCCAATACCATCCTGTTCACTCTCTCACTTACGCAGTGTGACTTTATTAGACTTAGTTCAGGAGAAACCGTTTCTGTATTTTGCAAAAAAAAAGTCTTCAGTGTGAATCAAAAACTTGCAGACTTGCTTTATTCCCAAAATGTTTTGCTTCCTCTTTCCAGGACTTTAGCTGAAATAAAGATGAAAAATGCTGGAAATGCTCAGCAGAACTGGCACCATCTGCAGAAGAAAGAAACAAAGTTAATTTTTCAGAAGCAGAAGAAAGTTAGAGATGGAACAGGCTATAATCAAGCCAACGAAAAGGGAAGGGAAAGTACAGAAGGGAATATCTATTACAGGATGGAAGACAGGATGAGGGATTAATACCATAAGGGATAATGGGACAAAGTGAAAGGAGATGGGAAAAGAACAACCAGAGAGACAGTGTCTTAAGTAGGTGTGAATGGCAACAGCAATCTATCAACAGCTGCTATCCAAGTAGGTGGAAGCAGAGATTGTAATCAGAAATCACTGAATTCATCCTTGAGTCCACAGGCTGTAAAGAGCCTAAACAAAGGATCAGCTGCTGTTCTTAAACTGAACATAGGAATTAATTGAAGCAATGCAGGAGACCAAGGACTGAGAGATCAGATGGCCAGGCAATTTCAGAGCCAATGGCCAACTCACTAGCTAGCCCTTCCAATAGCACCCAAACGATAGCAGCAAGAATTTACATTTATATTGCCCTTTTAGCACAGTAAAATGTCTCTAGATTTGGTCAAAGGATTTGCGTTTAGGAGAATGTTGAATGGAGGTGTTTAGGGAGGGAATTGCAGGGGTCAGGCTTACAGGAAGGGAAGTAAAAGATAAGAAAATATTGGTTTGCGTCTAAATTGTGAATTCCCCCATTCATAACTCAAGGAGATAGGCTATGGGCCCCAGATGTCCGCTGCACTGGTATCAGTTCACCCTTACAGCAAGATAGAACCCAAAGAAAAATCCATCTGAAAAATATGGAGAAATGTCTAACAAAGGGGACATGCAGCAGAACTGGGGAGAAGTCAACAATAAAATACCTTGCATTCGCATCATCAGAGCATCTCAATGCACTTTCTAATCAATTAATTATTATTACAGTGTTAATCTCTGTACTGGGGTGAAAAACAGCAGCTAACTTTATACACAGCAAGGACCCAATAACAGCAATGAAATACAATGCTGGGAGCTCTGACTCCCCAGAGCCTGCCCACAATCTGCAAGGCAGAAGGCAGGAGCGTGATGGAATACTCCCCACTTGCCTGGATGGCTGCAGCTCCAACAACATGACACCATCCAGGTCAAAGCAGCCCACTTCATTGGCATCACATCCACAAACATCCACTTCCCCCACCACCAACTCTCAGAAACAGCAGTGTGTACCTTCTACAAGATGCACTGCAGAAATTCACCAAAGATCCTCAGACAGAATCTTCCAAATGCACAACATCTTCCATCTAGAAGGACAAGAGCAGCAGATACATGGGAACACCAGCACCTTCAAGTTCCCCTCCAAGCCACTCACCATCTTGATGTTCCTTCACTGTCACTGGGTCAAAATCCTGGAATTCCCTCCCTAAGGTCATTGTGGGTCAACCTACTTCAGCGGTTCAAGAAGGCAACTCACCACCACCTTCTCAAGGGTAATTAGGGATGGGAAATAAATGTTGTCCCAGCCAGCAATGCCTACATCCCATGAATGAATAATAAAAAAAACATGTTGGAAAATCCAGTACATACTGTTTACAATTTTCCAACCATTCCCTTCAACAGCAACTTGTAGATAGTGTGTGCCCTAATTCCCAACATCTTCCCCGAGATGTCTTCATGAACCAAGGCAACATGACATTTCGCCCATTCACCATTAATTTCCGCAATGGCAGTGCTGCTCTCCATTATAATGTCGGTGGGAGCTCAGTTTGAACACTGGAGAGAAGATGGTGAATGATGCTCCTCAGGGTTCGCCCTGAGGTAAATGGCGACCTTCCATGTAAGCTGTGCCATATTACAGAAACACAGAAGTGCTACGATGCAGAAGGAGACTATTTGGCCCATCCTACCTTTTCCCCATATCCCTGTGCACCATTACTATCCAATGCCCCTCTTCAATGCCTCAATTGAACCTGCCTCCACCATATTTCTAGGCTGTACATTCTGGACCTTAATGACTCGCTGAGTGAAAAGTTTTTTTTTACATTACCCTTGCTTCACGTGCATGTCGCTATAAATCTATACCCTTTTGTTATCATAGAGTCATCGAGATCCACTGCACAGAAACACACACTTCGGTCCAACTTGTCCATTCCAACCAGAAATCTTAAAATAATCTAGTACCATTTGCCAGCATTTATCCCATGCCCCTCTAAACCCTTCCTATTCATGTACCCATCCAGATGCCTTTTAAATGTTGTAATTATACCAGCCTCTTCCACTTCCTCTGGCAACTTATTCCATACATATGCTACTCCCTGAGTGAAAAATTTGCCCCTTAAATCCCTTTTAAATCTTTCCCCTCTCATCTTAAACCTATGCCATCTAGTTTTGGATTCCACCATCCTGGGAAAAAGACCTTGGCTATTCTACCTATCCATGCCCTTCATCATTTTATAAACCTCTATAAGGTCACCCGTTAGCCTCCGAAGTTCTGGGGAAAATAGCCCCAGTCTATTCAGCTTCTTCCTATAGCTCAATCTTTCCAACCCTGGCAACATCCTTGTAAATCTTTTCTGCACTCTTTCAAGTTTAACAACATCTTTCCTTTAGCTGAGAGATGAGAATTGGCCAATAGTGGCCTAACCAAGGTCCTGTACAGCTGCAACATGACCTCACAACCCCTATATTTAATGCACTGACCAATAAAGGCAAGCGTATCAAATGCCGTCTTCACTATCTTATCTAACTGTGACTCCACTTTCAAGTAACTATGAACCTGCACTCCAAGGTCTCTCTCTTCAGCAACACACCCCAGGACTTTACCATTAAGAGTATAAGTCCTACCGTGATTTGCCTTCCCAAAATGCAACACCTCACATTTATCTAAATTAAACTCCATCTGCCACTCCTCAGCCCATTGGCCCACCTGATCAAATTTAAAAATTTACAAACACAGCTTCTTCCTATCAACTCTATCCAACCCACTCATGATTTTGCAAACCACAATCAGATCTCCTCTCAGCTCTCTTTTGCTGGAGAGGAATGGCAAAATGCAGGCCCCTTTCTATGGAATGTTGTCCAACAATGTTCTGAAATGCCCTGTTCAGACAATGGAGATCCCACTACTCCTTGGAGTTAGCAAATTAAAGTCTGGGGTAAGTTCAGTTCCAGCCATGGATAACCCAAGGTCAGTAGGAAACCAGGAAGTACACTTCTCTGTCAGAAGTGAAACATTGTGAAGGGGAGGGTAATTAGTCTTAACTAATATAGCATTGTGAGGTGATGGTCTAGTGGTATTAATGCTGGACTATTAATCCAGAGACCCAGGTAGTGTTCTGGGGTCCAGGGTTTGGAACCGGTCATGGCAGAAGGTAGAATTTGAATTCAATAAAATATCTGGAATTAACAATTTAATGATGACTATGAATCAATTGTTGGGGAAAAGCCATCTGGTTAACCAATATCCTTTAGGGAAGGAAACTACCATCTTTACCTAGTCTGGCCTACATGTGACTCCAAACCCACAGCAATGTGGCTGACTCTAGGCAATAAATGCTGCCTAGCCAGGGACTCCTTCATCCTGTTAATGAATAAAGAATTAAAACTTAGGGACTTCAGTGTGACAAAAGTATTATCCTGATTATTACATCTCATGTATTAAGGAATATCTTTGTTTATTCCCGTATTTTATTGGAATGCTGGACATGATCATTTACTTTTGGACCAATAATGTAATGGGATTCACTGTGTATGAAACAGGATCACACCATCTCAGTGGTTCTCGATGTAGCGCCACCAACTCTTTTCCAATGTCCTACCAGACACTGACAATCTCATCCTCCACCCCTCAACTGCAATGAAACCAGGAATTAAAGGTTATTCTTCCATACACTGAGAGAGCATAATAACATAAATATCAGAGTTAGGGGAGCAGGGAGGTTCACTAAGTTACAATGAGGAATCATCAGTCTCCACTTTACCCTTTGCATTTGGAATTGAATATTGGGACCATTTGAGGGACCTGAGCCTGTGCTATTTTCATTAGGGTGCATATCAACACAACCTCATGTGAGTTAGATTCCTGTGTTCACTATCTAACCAAGGTGTTCCCAAAGTAGGAGACCATGTGATATGGCCCAGTGCTGACCAGCCTCACTGGGAAGGGTAGGTGTTGCTGAGGTAAGAAAGTGAGTGTGAGGGCAGTCAAATGGAGGCACCATCAAAAAGCCAATTCAATACAGCCCGTAGTTACTCTGTATTTTTCTGATGAAGGGTTTAGGCCCGAAACGTCAAGTTTTCCTGCTCCTATGATGCTGCTTGACCTGCTGTGTTCATCCAGCCCCATGCTTGTTATCTCGCAGTTACTCTGTGTTGGGGGAAACTCTTCCACTGGAATGGTTTTGCCTGGGCTGTGGGTCTGGTGTAACACTCACTGGGCTAGTAAGATTCAACTCCTCCCCACCACACCCCCCTCCCCATCATCGTACTGCTGTGGGCTTCCAGGTTCGGTGGGGTGGGGTTTGGAGTGAGTTGGTCTGACACCAGGAAAATGCAAACATGTCCTGAAAATGAGCCCTAAAGTGGACGTTTGACACGTGATTTTTCTGTGAGCCCTCCCCTTGGGAACTTGCCAGGAGGTGAGAAACACACATTCAACCAGAAACCTCACCATGGAAACCAGTCAGAAGGAAAAGCCAGTACTCATTAATTGTTTTGGGATTTGTTTGAGGTTTAAATAAATTGCAGACAAATTAATAAAATGGCCTTCAGGACTCAGATCACCCAAATTTTCAGATAAGCCATTGATCAGTATGATTTCTACCTTCTCTTCCCCAGACACTCTTTCTCCCTATTACCCACCACATCCTCTCCACCCCATTCCCTTTCCTTTCCCCACCCACTCCCACTCACCCCTCATACCTAATGCCATCTCCCACACACCCACCTCTCACCTCCTCTCCCACACATTCCTGTTCCCCCATTTCCCCCTCACACCCTTTCCCTCAAATTCCCCTCTGCCCCCTTTGTCCCTCACACCCTCTCCCTTACATTCCCCTCTCCCCCCACATTACCCACCTCACCTCCTCTCCCACACATTCCCGTTCCCCTTTCCCCCTCACACTCTCTCCCTTACATTCCCCTCTCCCCCCACATTACACCCCACCTCCTCTCCCACACATTCCCTCCCCCCTTCCCACCTCACACCCTTTCCCTCACGTTGCCCTCTCATCCCAAGTTAGCCCGCTCACCTTCTCTCGAAAAAACATTCCCCTCTTCCCCCATTCCCTCCCCACACCCTCTCCCATACATTCCACTTTCTCACACAATCCGTCCTCCTGCCCACTCCCCATTCTCTTTCAAGAACAGCATTCGGTTTCAAAGCTGCATATGGAAATTCAAAGCAGAGAATTATCATGTCCAAAACACAATTTTTATTTGTTTTATTAAGCTGACGCTTGGTGTGGATCATCACAGATTGTGAATCTGTACACATTCACCCCACCCCTTTCACTGCATTTTCATAATCTCACTCTTCACTGTGTATCTGAAGAAGGTCCATCCCCATCTCTGGATTGGGAAGTCAGTTCCATTTTGTTTTTCAGCCCCAATATCCTAAATGTTGCCACTCTTACATCCTAACTCTGATGGGATGAGCTGAAACATAGTATTTGGACACAATTGCAACCCACTTGTAGCAGTCATGTGAAATGTACCTAGGCTATTAGAATGGCTTCATGTCCTTGTGGGTTAATTTTCTGATCTATGTGCTCTGTCTGTATTACTTTAACTAGTCTCATTTTTAATATTTGTATTGAGGCCTTCCTGTTGAAAACTAAGATGAAAAAGCTTTTTGAACTCTCCATCACAGTTCAACAGGAAGACAATGTAGGGAAAGTGCCTATGGTCATATATTCTCAGCGTCAGATGATCTCTGTATTCATCGTACAGTAGAAGAGATCAATAAACTTGATAGTGGTGAGATATCCTCCTTGTCACCAAGTGTGATGCCTCTCTCAATCTCTGCAACAACTTGACAAGTGTTTCCAACACTATTTCCCAAACCCATGGCCTCTACCTCCCACTGTAGAAGGTGAACATCATCAACTTTATGTTTCCCTCCAAATTATGCACCACTCTGACTTGGAAATTTATCATCACTCCTTCACTGTCGCTGGGTCAGAATCCTACACCCTCTTTTCTAATGGCACTGTGGATGTCTCCATACCACATGGACTGCAGCGGTTCAAGAAGACAGCCTATCACCACCGTCTCTAAGGCAATTGACCAGAAACTGAACTGGACCAGACACAAAGTTATGACACGAGCGGATGAGGGACTAGGAATCCTACAGCATGTAACTCATCTCCTGACTCCACCATCCACAAGGCACAAGTCAGGAGTGGGATGGAATACCCTCCACTTCCCTGGATGGGTGCAGCTCCAACAACACTCATGAAACTCAACACCTCCAGGACAAAGCAGCCCTCTTGATTGGCACCATATCCACCAACATCTACTCCCTCCATCATCAACACACTGCAACAGTACTGTGTATTGCCTACAAGTTGCACTGCAGAAATTCACCAAGGCTCCTTAGATAGCACCTTCCAAACCCACAACTATTGCCATTTAGAAAGACAGGGGCAGCAGATGCATGGAAACACCACCATCTGCAAGTTTCCCTCCAAGCCACTCACCATCCTGACTTGGAAATATATTGCCATTCCTTCAGTGACGTTGGGTTAAAACCCTGGACATTGTAAATTCTTGTAAATTATGGATTTACCTACAATACATGGACTGCAGCAGTTCAAGAAGACAGCTCACCACCACCTTCTCAAGGACGATTAGGAATGGGCAATAACTATTGGCATACCCAGTGAGGCTCAGAGCCAAAACCCACATTTAGTTAAGAAAAACCTTGTCTGAGGCAAAGGTATAAATATTTCACAAAGGGAAGTTCTTCACAAGGATCAGCCAAAGTTAAAAATAATTGTCAATGGGAACTTTATAATCTCCCACAATTCCTTCACGCTGAGCCGCATTCTGAGGACAGAGTATGAGGTTGACGAATCAACTTTATAATATCTACATGGAGCCCCACATCATTGAAAAAGGACATTCAGCCCATTGGCATTATCCTAGCTCTTTAAAAGTGACCAGTATGAACCACTGCTCTTCCCATCACCAGCCATTTTATCTTTGCTTTTTAATATTTTACCTAATTCCTCTTTGAAAATTACAATCCAATATGTTTCATCATGAAACACATTCCAGAATATAGCTACTCCTTGCTTTTCTCACAATTTGTT
Source organism: Ginglymostoma cirratum (assembly GCA_024137785.1). Taxonomy (NCBI): domain Eukaryota; kingdom Metazoa; phylum Chordata; class Chondrichthyes; order Orectolobiformes; family Ginglymostomatidae; genus Ginglymostoma; species Ginglymostoma cirratum. The sequence continues at coordinate 5,974,437 of JAHRHZ010000027.1, forward strand.
CTATCAGGCATCTCCTAATTGTGAATGCCTCTCCTAAATCTTCCCTGAAACATCTCGGCTTGAAGGAGAACAATGCCAGCTTCTCCCGTTCCTCCTCATAACTGAAGTCCCTCCTCCCGGTTCCAGTTCTGATAAATATCCTCAGGGAAATGATTCACACCCTAGCTGCTGACAAAGTAAGAGCCCAGTTTTTGTTTTATTTTTCGCAGAACGTGGGTATTGCTGATTGGCCCAACATTTATTGCTCATCTCTAACTGCCTGACAGAGTGATGGTGAGCTGCCTTCTCGAAACGCTACAGTCCGTGTGATGTATGGACACCCGTAGTGCTGTTAGGGAGGGAGTGAGGTGTTGCAGTGTATCTTGTAGATGGCACACTATGCAGCCACTGTGCATCAGCAGTAGAAGGAGTGAACATGGAAGGTGTTAGATAGGGTGCCAATCAAGTCGGATACTTTGCTCTGGATGGTCTTGAGCTGCTTTATTGAGTTTGGAACTGAACTCAGGCAGAGAAGTGGGGAGTGAGTATTCCATCAAACTCCTGATTCATGCCTTATCGACGGTGGACAGGCTTTGGGAAAACTAGAGATGAGCTGCTTGCTGCGGAAGCCCCAGCTATTGGTCCAATCAATTTCTGGTCATTGGTAACCTCCACGACCTTGATAGTGGGAGATTTGACATAGTGAAACTTTGAATGCCAAGCGGCGATGGTTGGATTCTCCTTTATTGGAGATGATCATTGCCTGGTACTTGTCACTTATCAGCCTACGGGGAGGCTAGTGGTATCGCTGTTGGATTGTTTATCCAGAAACTCAGCCAATGTTTTGGGGACTTGAGTTCAAGTCCTGCCATGGCAGATGGTGGAATTTTAATTCAATAAAGAATCTGGAATTAAGGGTTACTGATGACCCTGAAACCATTTTCAATTGTCAGAAAAACCCATCTGGTTCACTAATGTCCTTCAGGGAAGGAAATCTATTATCCTTACCAGGTCTGGGCTGCATGTGACTCCAGACACACAGCAATGTGGCTGATCCTTTACTGCCCTCTGGGCAATTAGGAATGGACAATGAATGCTGGCTCAGCCAGTGACGCCCATATCCCATCAATGAATAAAGGGGAAAAAAAGCCTGAGGGAAGGTCATTGATAAAGCAGGCAGTCTTCACTGGGAGATGATGGGGTGGAGATGTTAATTTAATCAATTCCAGCAAGTCTTCTCTGAGGAAGCCCAACTATTGAGTTGTTCACCTGTCTACACAATAAATGGATTATGAGGGACTAATTAAAACATTTTAGATTGTGCATTAATCCTTGACCAATACTTTGAAATTTGAGAAGGAAAAATACAAATAATTTGGAAAGTTTGACAGGAAAGGAATTGGCAGAAAAATGGATTCAGTACATTTTGGAAAAAGATTCCACATCCAAAAATGACACCCTGAAAATGTGGCCCCTGTAACAGTCCAGTACTCTCCACTTTGTCCTTTTCTCTCCTCTCTATGTTGAACACTCTGGATCCATGCAACAGTGCTAAATGTCAATCCAAGAAAGGTACAATGAATCTGGTTTTTTACCTTGCTATTGATCTCGGGACACAAACCCAAAACATATTGTACTCAAATAGTTTACATGACATTTCAATCCTTGGAAGTTTAGAACTGTAAGAGTAAGGGTTTTGTGTCACAGTGGTAATGTCCCTACCTCTGCATCAGAACATCCAAGTTCAAGTCCCACCTGCCCTAGAGATGAAATATTTTAGAAGTCTAGCAGTTTGCAGCATGGAGGAGTCCATTAGGTGCATTGTGTTGTGCCATCTCTTTATCACAATGAAACTGATTAACGCCGTCTTTGTAGATCTTTTCCTTATGTTTTCACTGCTATGACTGTTTAAAGCAGTTTTTGACATTTATTTAGAGAAAGAATCTACGTGGACAGACTACCCAGATAGTTGATGCCATCGACAATCTGCGGAACTTGTTCCATTTTCTGGTTTCTAGATGCTGTGAAGTATGGCAGCATGGTTAGCACTGCTGCCTCACAGCACCAGGGACCTGGGTTCAATTCCAGCCTCAGGCAACTGTCTGTGTGGAGTTTGCACATTCTCCCTGTGTCTGTGTGGGTTTCCTCCCACAGTCCAAAGATGTGCAGGTTAGGTGGATTGGCCATGCTGAATTGCCTGTATTGTTCAGGGAGAGGGGGGTGGGTCTGGTTGGGATGCTGTGAGGTTCGGTGTGGACTTGTTGGGCCAAAGGACCTGTTTCCACACTCTAGGGATTCTATATTATCTAAGCAAATTCTCTTACAGTCCTTTGGTTGGATAAATAATTAAGAGGAAGAGTAGCAGGGAAGTGTGACTAATTGGATAAATCTTTCCAAGAATTGGCACTAATGAACTAATCTTCTCTTGTGCCACAAAATCCTATGATTCTAACTCTTGGCTATCCTTTAATTGGGAAAATATTGGCAAAGTCTTCCTAAGTAGTTAAAGAAAAAGATTTCATCAACTCCAGCTTTATAGAATGCCTTGAAGAAATAACACAATGATGATAAAATAAATGCAATGAAAATATTAAAACTATTAGACTGCTGCTTAAGAAAGGGATGAGAGGTAAATCTGGTACCTGGAGGTGAGTTTGACAAATTTAATTGAGTATTTCATGAGGTAGGGAGAGGGAAATGTAGTTGATGTTGTACATACAGATTTTTTCAATGGACATTTCATAAGTTATCCTTCCAGATGTAATTTTCCAAAGGCATCTTAGAAACCCATGGCTCCAAGGATATGAGACTTGTGAAACATCAGGCATCAGAAAGTAATGGTGAACCATTGTTTTGCAGACAGGAGGAAACATAAGAAATAGAAGTAGGCCCTTCATTCCCCAAAGTTTGCCCTGCAGCTCAATGAGATCATTTCTGATTTGCCCCAGGCCTCAACTCTTCTTTCTACCAGCTCCTCGTAGTCAATTCTCTAACATTTCAAAAATCTACCTACCTCCTCCTTAATTACTTTCAGTGATCTAACCTCCAAAATTCTTTGGGGTACAGAATTCCAGAGAGAAGTTCCTATGCATCTCAATTTTAAATGAGTACTGTGGAGAATTGTCCAGCTATCTCTCATACAAGAAGCAGAACAAGTCCAAACCGACCAATTACCACCCCATCAGTCTACTCTCAATCATCAGTAAAGTGATGGAAGGTGTCATCAACAGTGTTATCGAGCAGCACCTGCTCAGAAATAACCTGCTCAGTGACGCCCAATTTGGTTCCACCAGGCCACTCAGCTCCTGACCTCATTTACAGGCTTGGTTTGAACATGGACAAAAGAGTTGAATTCCAGAGGTGGGATGAGAGTAACAGCCTTTAACATCAAGACCACATTTGACCAAGTGTGGCATCAAGGAACCTTGGCAAAACTGGCAAAACTGGAATCAAGAGTTATGGGGTAAACTGTCTGCTGTTTGGAGATGTACCTGGCACATTGGAAGATGATTGTAGTTGTTGGATGTCAGTCTTTTCACCTTCAGGACATCTCTGCAGGATGACCTCAGGATAGTGTCCTAAGCCCAAATTCATCAAAGTTCTTCCCTCCATCAGTTGGTCAGGCTCCAAAGGACATAGCTGCTAGACTGGGTCTGTGGCAGGTGGTGAGGGAACCAACAAAAGGGAAAAACATACCTGACCTCATCCTTACCAATATTCTGGCTGCAGATGCACCTGTCTATGACGTTAGTGATAAGAGTGACCATCGCACTATCCTTATGGAGATGACGTCCCGCCTTCACATTGAGAATAACCTCCATCGTGTTGTGTGACACTATCACCATGCTAAATGGGACAGACTTCACACAGATCTAGCAACTCCAAACTGGGCTTCCATGAGGCGCTGTGGGCCATCAACATCAGCAGAATTGTACTCCAGCACAATCTGTAGCCTCATGGCCCGGCATATCCCCCACTCAACCATTACCATCCAGCCAGGGGATCAACCCTGGTTCAATGGAGAGTGCAGGAGGGCATGCAGGAGCAGCACCAGCCATACATGAAGATGAGGTGTCAACCTGGTGAAGCCACCAAACAGAACTACTTGTACGCCAAACAGTGAAAGCAGCACGTGATAGACAGAACTAAGCGATCCCACAACCAACGGATCAGATCTAAGCTCTGCAATCCTGCCACCTCCAGTCATGAATGATGGTGGACAATTAAACAACTCACTGGAGGGGGAGGCTCCACAAATATCCCCATCCTCAATGACGGAACAGCCCAGTAAATCAGTGTAAAAAATAAGGCTGAAGCTTTCGCAGCAATCTTCAGCCAGAAGTGGATGATTCATCTCAGCCTCCTCCAGAGGTCCCCAACATTACAGATACCAGTCTTCAGCCAATTCGATTCAGTCTGCATGACATCAAGAAACGGTTGGAGAAAACGGATGTGACAAAGGCTACAGGCCCTGACAACATTCCAGCAATAGTACTGAAGACTTCTGCTCCAGAACTTGCCACTCCCCCTAGCCAAGCTGTTCCAGTACAGTTACAACACTGGTATCTACCCGACAATGTGGAAAATTGCCCAAGTATGTCCTGTACACAGAAAGCAGGACAAATCCAACCCGGCCAATTACCGCCCATCAGTCTACTGTCAATCATCAGTAAAGTGATGGAAGGTGTCATCAACAGTGCGATCAAGCAGCATCAGCTCAGAAATAACCTGCTCAGCGATGCCCAGTTTGGGCTCTGCCAAGGCCACTCAGCTCCTGTTCTCATTACAGCCTTGGTTCAAACATGAAAAAGAGCTGAATTCCCAAGTTAAGGTAAGAGTGACCACCCTTGACATCAAGGCCACAGTTGACTGAGTGTGAGATCAAGGACCCCTGGCAAAACTGGAATCAATGGAAATTGGGGCAAACTCTCTGCTGGTTGGAGTCATACCTGACACATAGGAAGATGGTTGTGGTTATTGGATGCCAATCATCTCAGCTCCAGGACATCTCTGCAGGACTTCCTTAGGGTAGTCTCCTATGCTCAACCATCTTCAACTGCTTCATCAATGACCCTCCGTCCATCATAAGGTCAGATATGGGGATGTTCGCCGATGACTGCACAATGGTCAGCACCATTTACGACTCCTCACATAATGAAGCAGCCCACGTTCAAATGCAATAAGATCTGGACAATATCCAGGCTTGGGCTGACAAGCAGCAAAATAACTTTGCACCACACAAATGCCAGACTATGACCATCACCAACAAAAGATAATCTAACCACTGCTTGACATTCAATGGTGTTATCATCTTTATCCATCAATGGTGTTATCCACGAACAACATCTTGGGCATGAATTACCATGATATAAACAGAGTGGCTACAAGAGCAGGTCAGAGGCTAGGAATACTGTGACGAATACTGTACTCAACTCCTGACTCCTCAAAGCCTGTCCACCATCTATAGGGCACAAGCCAGGAGTGTGATGGAATATTCCACATTTACCGGGATAGGTGCAGCTCCAACAACACTCAAGAAGCTTGACACCTTCCAGGACAAAGCAGTCCACTTCATCAACAAGCATCCACTCCCTCCACCACCGACGCTCAGTAGCAGCAGTGTGCATTATCTACAAGATGCACTGTAAAACTTCACCAAAGATCCTCAGACAGCACCTTCCAAACCCAGAACCACTTCCATCTAGAAAGACAAGGACAGCAGCTACATGGGAACACCACCACCTGTAAGTTCCCCTCCAAGTCACTCACCATCCTGACTTGGAAATATATCGCCATTCCTTCACTGTCACTGGGTCAGAATCCTGGAACTCCCTCCCTAATAACAACATCGGTTTATCTACGACAAATGGATGGCAGACACTCCAGAAGGCAGCTCACCTTCCCACGTCCCATGTTTGGATTTAAAAATTGTTCTAAATTACTGTCTTCCAGTACAGGCTGTGTCTGTAGCTCCACTGACCCAGACCCACTGAAGCAGCTGACATGACCTAACAACCTTGGCTACCCATTGAAATTTAATGGAAATTGTAACAGTAAGTCCAGCAGACCTTGAGAACGAAAACATAATTGTGTTCTTGCCAATTTGACAATTCCACAATATTCACAGCACAGCAACTGTCCATTCAGATCCTCTGGTCGATGCCAGTTTATGTTCCAGAACAACCTCCAGCAATGCCTCTCACTCCGTCAGCGTCTCCCCCAATTCCTTTCCCATCATAAGTCTAGCTTCCTCTTAGATTTATCTCTATCATTATTCTCAACTACTCCCCATGTTACGTTCACTTGTTGTGAATAAGTAGTTCGTGTTTTGTGTTTTAGACGGTACCTTTTTTGTTTCGGAGTGAAAGAACTTGTAGTTTTAAAGAATAACTATGGAAAATGTAGAACATGCGATTAAAACAGCTTTGAGTATTTTTATTCACTCACAGGACATGGGCATCAGTGGCTGGACCATCATTTATTGCCCATCCCTAGTTGCCCTTGAGAAGGTGGTACAGAGCTTCTTGAGTGTTCTTGTTGAAGCTGCAACCAATCAGGCAGAATCTGATGTACAGAACCATTGAGGCAGATCATTTTGGTCTCCCAATCATCAGAAACCAATGTATGACCTGCAATGTGTTTCAGGCCCGCACAAAAATTCCGATTCAATGACCTCTATTTGGAATTTCCCATAGATTCATACAGTGCAGAAAAGGCCCTTCAGCCCACCAAGTCGGCACTGAAAGTGCGCTGATCCCTATTTCCTGCATTTGTCCCCTAAGTTCCCTTGTATCTTCCCAGAAAGATTCTGCGTGTTCTCTCCAGCAGTTCCAATGTGTATTTTTTACCATTCCTGAATAATAGAATAGTGTCGCCTTTTGTGCCATTGGAAATGCACGAGCATTCCTGTTGGAATTCTGGGGATTATCACACTGAGCCCCCCAGAGGCACAGTGGTTTCACTGTGTAATATATCAAGCCGGAGTAGGACCAAGTCAATTTGTCAGCCTGATTGGTGATTATAACGGAGGAGTTTCTCCCTACATTGCTGATATGTCTTCACTGGTTTAGAATGAACAATACAGAGGCAGGATTACACTCGATCCTTCTCACTCAGTTACTTCTCTCCTCAACTGAACCATGTCCAGGGCAGGTGGGACTTGAACCTGGACCTCTGGTCCGGCAGTAGGGACATTACCACTGCATCACAAGACCCCTGAAGTTTTGATCATCTTGTTCAAATACATCTCCAGGACAGATAGGACTTGAAGCCAGACTTTCTGGCTCAGAGTTGAGAATGTTACCACAGTGACTTGAAATCCCTCGCTCCTGTTTAGCTTCATAGGCTAGGTGTCATCCTAATGACAAGCAATTAAGGCAAACAACTGCTAATCTAGAAATACTTGCATTTATATATCACCTTACACAATTTGAGAAGGTCGAGGCCCATGTTATGGCCAGTGCAGTATTTTTGGAATGTAGTCATTGCTGCAATAAGTGAAGTAAATCTCTTGTTAGACCTCAGCTGGAGTATTGTGTACAGTTGTGGGCACCATATTATAGGCAAAATGTGAATGCATTGGAGAGAGTGCAGAAACCATTTGCAAGACGGGGTCCCAGGAATGAGAAACTTCCATAATGATCAGAGATTCAAGAAAGTTGGGGCTGTTCCTCTTGGAGGGAAGAAGGCTGAGAGGGAGATCATCGAGGTTTTCAAAATCATAGGTGGGATGGATAGAACAGATAGGGAGAAGCTGTTCCCGCTCGGAAGAGGAACAAGAACAAGAGGGCACAATTGAAAGTGATAAGCAAAAGAAGCAACGGTGATGTTAGAAAAAGCTTTTTCACTCAACCAGTATTTAGGATCTGGAAGTATGTTGGAGACAGGTTCAATTATAAGGCATTCAAGGGGCCATTGCTTAAAAATGGTGTGCAGGGGTATGGGGAGAAAGCAGGAGATTAGCACGAGGTGATGATGCTTGTGTGAAGAGACAGCACAGGTACAATGGGCTAAATGGCCTCTTTCTGCCCTGTGAGAGTTCTGCGATTCCGTGTTTCTATGAACGTTATACTCTCTCACCTTCGATATTCTGACCTTGCATGTAAACTTCTAAAAATTGTTTCATTCTTACAGATACAGAGCTCGCAAATGTCTGTGCCTCACAGGCCACCGTTCACTCACTCTGGGGTGCCCTTGGGAAAATGGCTGTGCGATACGTCCCTGAATACAACTGAATGACTTACAAGGTCATTTCAAGATTTTTAAGAGTCAAGCACATTGCTCAGTCTGCAATCACATTTAGGCCAGAAATACTGTCTCTAAAGGTCATTTGTGAACCATGTAGGGATGTATGTCTATTAAGACAAGCATCTGGCAGTTCTATGGTCAGTATCACCGGTACAAGCTAGTTATCTTAGATTTGTTGAGCGTCAACAGGATTTGAACACAGGCCTCTACATAATTAGGCCAGGTCTTCGCATAATCATTATTCTGCACACAGTAGTCACTTTGATAACTTTTCCCTGAAACAACTCTCAAAACTATTGCAGTAAATAAAACTGACTTGCGGCAAGTCAGGAAGCAGAGAGTTAAAGTGTAGCCATTCAGAGTGCCAGACATCTGAAAGGACAGTCACACAATTGCCCTTGCTACAAACACTGCTGTATACAATTTATATCACTGATTTTGATATCAGTGTGTGATATAGTGGTAATGTTCCTATCTTTGAACCAGGAGGTCTGGGTTCAAGACCCTCCTGCTCCAGAGGTGTGTCATAACGGCTGTGAACAGGTTGATTAGAAAATACCGTGGATATTGGTGCTAAAACACAACTGCCAAACAACAGCGAATCGTTCGATACTTAGAACAATAAATACATTGATTTCAATGAGCCTTGTGTAAGGCATTACAGTTAGGTTAAAAAAAAGGTCACATGTGACTTGGAAAATACAAATCTAAATGGGGGAAAACAACCAAGGGATCTCCAAGTTCAAATCCTGAGCAATAATGACTCAGCTTATCAAGATCATGAAACAAAAGTTGCTGAATCTGAGGGTCTGTGGTAAAACTGATTGACTTTGCAAAATCATTCAGGCATACAGAACCAAAATGGGTAACTGGACTTCAGATCACTCATTTTTATTTCTTTTCCCATTTCTGATTTGATGCTGATTCATCCTGTGTCCTTCTCTGTCCTCGCCCGTTCGTTTCTCATTCCTGAAATCTCACAGCTGCTGGAGATCCTCTCTCAGTCCTGTCATTCACTGACGTCCCAGACTTTTGGCTGCTCCCATTAAGCTATGATCAGCTTGAACTCCCATCAGCATGCACAGCAACATACTGCCAAGCTACAGAACACGTAAAGAAGTTTAACTAACATGGCAGTAAACTTATCCTGTTTCAAGTAAGTTCTTCACAATTGCAAATTCCAATTGACAGGCTAGACTGCCACCACATGGTGGTTCATTCAAATTATATAGACTTTAACACCATAACGCCATAAGAAATAGAAACATGAGTAGGCCATTCAGCCCCTTGAGCCTGCTGCACCATTCAATAGGATCATGGTTGACTCAACATTCCTCACATCCACTCCTGCCCCTTTTCCTCTAACCCTTGATTCCCTGACAGATCAATAACCTGTCTCAGCCTTAATTATACTCAAGGACTCTGTCCGCACAGCTCTCTGTGGCAAGGAGTTCCAAAGGTTCTGTGAGAAGAAATTCCTCCTCATCTCAACCTAAATTAGTGACTTTTTAGTCTGAGACTATACCCTTTGGTCCTATGCTCTCCCATGAGGGGGAACATTCTCTCAGGATTTACCCTATCAAGCCCTTAAGGAATCCTGCATGTTTCAATGAAATTACCTCTCTTTCTTCTAAACTCCAGTGAGTAGAATGCCAACTATGGGAGAGACCTAGTGGTATTATCACTGTATTATTAATCCAGAAACTCAGCTAATGTTCTGGGCACCTGGGTTTGAATAGTGCCATAGAAGATAACGATGTTTGATGATGTGGTTTGTTGCAGTCACATGTACCTAAGTACAGTGAAAAGCTTTGTTTGTGACCAGTACAGGTAGATCATAGTAAGCAAGGACATACAGATCACGGGGTGCTTAGACAGAGTGAGGCATACAGGTTACACTGCACAGAAGATGTTCAACGCAAGATCAACATTAACAAGATCAACATTATTTGAAGTTAGAGAGTCCCTTCATCTGTATAAAAATGGCAGGGAAGAACTATTCTTGGAGATGGTAGGAACTGCAGATGCTGGAGAATCTGAGATAAGAAGGTGCAGAGCTGGATGAACACAGCAGGCCAAGCAGCATCTGTTGATGCATGGTTTCAAGCTTCTGTATATTCTGCCTGATGGAAGAGATTGTAGGAGAGCATTACCAGGGTGGGAGGGATCTTCAATAATGTTGGCAGCCTTTCCATAGCAACGAAGTGTGTAAATAGAGCCCATGGATGGAAGGTTGCCTTCCGTGATGGTCTGGGCTTTGCACACCACCTTCTGTAGTTTCTTACAGTCCTGGGCAGAGCAGTTGCCATACCAGGCCATTATGCACCTGGACAGTTTGCTTTCAATGGTACATATGTAGACTCTAATTATCCACTCTAATTATCTTTTCCAACTTTACGCGGGTGGCATGGTAGCACAGTGGTTAGCACTGCTGCCTCACAGCACCAGGGACCTGGGTTCAATTCCAACCTCAGGCGACTGTCTGTGTGGAGTTTGCACATTCTCCCTATGTCTGTGTGGGTTTCCTCCGGGTGCTCCGGTTTCCTCCCACAGTCCAAAGATGTGCAGGTTAGGTGGATTGGCCATACTAAATTGCCTGTAGTGTTCAGGGAGGTGTAGATTAGTTGGGTTATAGGGGGATGGGTCTGGGCGGGATGCTCTGAGGTTCAGTGTGGACTTGTTGGGCTGAAGGGCCTGTTTCCGCACTGTAGGGATTCTATGATTCCAAGTTGGTGAGGGTTGTTACGAACGTGTCGAATTTACTAAGCCACCTGAGGAAGAAGAGATGTTGTTGTGCATCTTAACCATCGCACCTACGTGGGAAGTCCAGGTCAGATTGTCAGTTATCGTCACTCTGAGGAATTTGATGCTGTCCACCCTCTCAACCTCAGCTCCACTAATGTAGATGGGTGGGGGGTGTGAGGGCATGTTCTCCACATTAAAAACAGGAAAGAATCTGGAATTAAGAATCCACTGATGAGCATAAAACCTTTGCCAGTTGTTGGAAAAACTCACCCAGCTCACTAAACTCCTTCAAGGAAGGGGATCCGCCATCCTCAACTGGTCTGGCCTATATGTTACTCCAGACCATAGCAACGTGTTTGATTCTCAACTGCCCTCTGAAATGGCCCCAGCAAACCACTCAGTTCAAGGGAGGCTGGGGATGGGCAATAAATGTTGACCAGCCAGTAACACTCATGTTTCACATGCGAATAATGAAAAAAAAAATTGCAACTCTCAAAACAGACCTTTCACTGTAACTTGATCTGTAACTTTTACCCAATCCAGCACCCACTCTAATTATCTTTTCCAACTGTACATCCTAAGTCCTTCACATCCCTTCTACCTTGTGTGTGTACCAAAGCTTCCACATTCTTCCCATGTTTGTGTGGGTTTCTTCTGGGTGCTCCAATTTCCTCCCAAAGTCCAAAATAATTGCCCATAGCATCTAGGGATATACAGGTTAGGTGGGTTAGCCATGGTAAAAACCCCATGCAGGCTTATGGAGTGAGTGGCTATGTCTGGGTGGGATGCTTTCCAGAGAGTCAATGCAGATCCAAAGGGGCTGGATGGCCTCTTTCTGCTCTGTAGGGATTTTAATGATTCTAAAGCTATCATCTGTCTGCATCACTCTACATGAGAGTATTTTCTGCAAAGTAGGAGGCGATGGGGATGTGGGTTCAAATCCCACCATGGCAGGTGGCGGAATTTGAATTCAATAAAAATTCTGTAAATAAGAGTGCAATGAGGAGCACGAGACTGTTGCTGATTGTTGGGGGAGAAGACCCCATCTGCGTCACTAATGCTTTCCTCAAAGGAAGGAAACTGCCAGCCTTACTTGTTCTGGTCTACATGTGACTCCAAGCCCCAGCAACGTGGTTGATGCTTAATTACCCAGAGGGCAGTTAGGGATGGGCAATTAATGCTGCCTAACCAGTGATACCCATGTCTTGTGGGTTACTGAAGAAAAGGAAGTCCTGTATTTGATCTGTTAGTGATTAGGTTATGTTAACACACTTCATTCTGGACTCAGCAAAAGTGAAACAATTTCTCTATATTCACCCTGTCAACCTCCTTAAGTCATTTTATAATCTCATTCACATTTCACCCTTCAGGAGGAAAGAGCCCCTTAACTCAGAGACGGACCAAGTGGGTAAGATTTCCCAGACATTCTGCCCAGGAGAAGAGGCTGATATCCCCATTCTCACTCCACAGAGTGCAAATCAAGATAGATTGGAATAGAGATCTGATAAAGAAACTTCTCAATTTGGGAACATTGGATCAAGAAGAGGCCATTCAGTCCATCTAGCCTGCTCCAGCGTTCAATTAGATCATAGCCGATCATTTACATCCACATCTCTTTCCTGCATTACCTCCATATCCCTTGAAGCCATTAATCTCCAGAAAATGTATCAATTTCTCTCTTCCACAACCCTCGGGAGGTGACATTTACAAAAACACACCACCTTCTGAGTGAAGAAATTCCTCCTTATTTCAATCGTAAGGGGCCCATTTCTTGTACAAGACTACATTCCCTGTTTCAAGGCTTATCAACTAGGGGTTCGTCTTGGTCCACATGCAAAATTCTGACAGCGTTTAAGTTTCAATGAAATCTTCCCTCATTTTTTGAAACTACAAAATACAGACCTAGTCTCCTTCATACAACACAATTCTGCCATTTTCCTCCAATTAGAGCAAAAAATGGATAAAAGCATGCAGACAGAATAGAAATATAAAGGGACAGGACTTGAAATTGCTGGAGAAACTCAGCAGGTCTGGCAGCAGTGGAGAGAGAAACAGAGTTAAAAATTTTGAGCCCAGTGACTGATCTCCTCCCCAGATGTTGTCAGACCTGTTGATGTCCTCCGGCACGTTTTATTTCAGATTTCCAACATCCACAATTCGTTGTTTTATAGAAATATAAAAAAAGGCGTCAAGTTTGCATTTGTTACATCACAATAATCCAGGTAGAATTTGCTGAGTCAGTGCAAAAAATTGTGGGATTTTAAATGTCAGTAAAACCTGTCCAAAACAGCTCATACTTACGTTTTCTGTGATACTCACAATACACCAAAGTAAAACTGCACCCACATATCAATTAACCCTTCTGGTGGACATTGCAATCCTGTCAATATGGGCAATGCGGGATGGTTTTCAACTTGAAACCCTGATTTAAAAATTGCTTATATTTGGTGGTAATCCCACCTTCAGCTGTATGAATAGAACTACATGCTGTTCTCTTTGGAGTACCTCAAGTACTGATTTTTATTGGACAGGGGAAAGGAGTTGTTCGGATCTGTTAACTGTCAAATTGCGTTCATGAAACTCACCTTCAGTAGAAACTCAAAGCCTAACTAAGCCAACACAGTGTCAAAGATAACAAGGCATGGGGCTGGATGAACACAGCAGGCCAAGCAGCATCATAGGAGCAGGAAAACTTGACGTTTCGGGCCTAGACCCTTCATCGGAAATGCTTTCCACACAGTGTCAAGCTTTGGCTGATAAAAAGTAAGTAATGTTTGTGGCCGGACAGCAACCATCTCTAACAAGAGATAGTCAACCATCTTCCCTCGACATGCAATGGCGTTGCCATCATTGAGTTGTCTACCATCAGCATCCTGTTGGTTGTCATAGACAAGAACTTAAATGACACTCAACATTTAAGCACTTCAGCTGCAAAGGTGTGTCAGATGTTAGAAATTCTGCAGCAAGTAACTCACCTCCTGACTCCCAAAGCCTGTCCACCATCTATAAGGCACAAGTCAGGAGTGTGATAGAACACTCCCCACTTGCCTGGATGGGTGCAATTCCAACAAGATTCAAGGAGCTTGACGCCATCCAGGACAAAACAGCCCACTAGATGGGCACTACATCCATCCACCAGTGTGTACTATCTACAAGATGCACTGCAGAAATTCACCAAAAATCCTGAGATAGCCCCTTCCAAATGCACAGCCACTTCCACCTAGAAGGACATGGGCAGCAGATACATGGGAACACCATCCCGACAAGATCCCCTTCAAGCCTGCCACCACCCGACTTGGAAATATATCGCCGTTCCTTCACTGTCGCTGGGTCAAAATCCTGGGATTCCCTCCCCAATAGCATTGTGGGTCAGCCTACAGCACATGGACTGCAGCAGTTCAAGAAGGCAACTCACCCCTACCTTCTCATGGGTGAATGAGTGATCAGCAACAAATGCTCGCAACATTCCCATCAAATGAAAGATTTTCTTTAAAAGCATTGTGGTTAGTATTTTGTATCAGAGATAAAAGGTACTGCAGATGCTGGAGAATCTGAGATAACAAGCATGGGGCTGGATGAAGGGTTTAGGCCCGAAACGTCGAGTTTTCCTGCTCCTATGATGCTGCTTGACCTGCTGTGTTCATCCAGCCCCATGCTTGTTATCTGTGGTTAGTATTTTCTTGACTGCTCCTCAGTGGAAACTTTCCCAAAGTTGTCTTTTCTTTTATTTTGGCATCGTATGAAGTCTGTTGACAATGCCCAGATGCCACATCGGCAGATAAGCCTTGGCTCAGAGTATTTAACTAACAGCCAGAAAACAGTTGCCTCCTACAGAGAATGGAGGAGGGAGAAGGATTGTGAACTTCCAGTCACTTGCTGTCAGCTTTACCAAGCAGCTTACGAAGGTAGACTCTCTGAACAGGATGAAATATGCTGTCAATTGAATGTCAAGATCATGTCAAAATACAGTTATGAAACAACTTCCTTGGGTTAAAGCTTGTCTCCATTCGTATAGAACATTGCAGGCGTTGTCGTGAAAATGTGCTTTCTTTTTGATGACTTCCTGAAGGATGGATCTATTGTACACAGACATAATAGGTGCCTTCAGAGAGGCAATTGCTCTGGGTTACTCAGTGAAGTACAAAACAGAACATCATATCCAGCCACAATGCTGGACCGCACAGATTACTTCAAACATTGACAACCTTTGATAGATTGTGAAGATGAGCACTCATAGTACAGAAAAGTGGTAATATTCTAAAGGGAAATAAAAAAATGCATTTACATGACAACTTTCCACAATATTCAAAGCAGCCCACAACCAATGAATTACTCACAAAGCTCAGTTTCTGTTGCTTTGCAGACAGCCACCACACTCCAGTTTAACAACGTAAGAACTAGGAGTAGGAGTAGGCCATTCAGCCCCTCAAACCTGCCATTTCATACGATCATGGCTGATCTCATCTCAGCCTCAATTCTGCTTTCCTGCCCGCCCTCCATAACCCTTCGACCCATTATTCTTTAAACATCTGTCTGTAAAAACTGAAAGGACTGCGGATGCTGTAAATCAGAAACAAAAACAGAAATTGCTGGAAAAGCTCAGCAGGTCTGGCACCATTTGTGAAGAGAAAAGCTATCTGTCTGTCTCCTCAAGTTTATTTGATGTCCCAGCATCCATTGCGTTCTGGGGGAGTGAATTCCACAGATTCATAACCCTTTGAGAGAAGTAATTCCTCTTTATCACTGATTTAAATCTGCTAGCAGTTATCCTAAAACTATGATATCTCATTCTAGTTTGCCCACAAGTGGAAAGATCCACTGTACATCAACTTTGCCAATCCCTTTTCACATCATATGTATCTTAATTAGATATCCTCTCACTCTCCTAAACTCCAGAGAGTATAGATCTAAACTGCTCAATCTCTACACAAGACAAACCTCTAATCTCTAGAATCTATCGAGTGAATTCGCTCTGTACTGTTTTCCATACAACCACATCCTTCCTCAGGTAAGGGGATAGGATTGTACACAATAGTCTAGTTGCGGTCTCACTAATGCCTTGCAAAATTGCAGCAAGACTTCTCTACTTTTTCACTCTATTCCTTTAACAATAAATACCAAAATTCCATTTGTGTAACTTAGCAGAGTTAGCTTTTAGATTATATTGTCACTTCTGGTCAAGACGGCAGTGGAGTAACATGGTCCAATTGGAGCTCCTCCACTCCTTCTGTTGCCTTCTCTTTTCATCTTCTGCCCCCCTTGGTTTCTCGGTGCCCCTTGGTCTCTCGGTGGGTCCAGCCTGATCTTTCAGTGGCTTGTGGTGGTTCTCGGCCTGCTCTCTCTGTAGCTCTCAGGCTGGTCTGTCGGCGGCTCAGAGCAGTGTCTCTGTTCGGCAAGTGAGGGGATCTTGCCTATACATGTTCCTGAGGCACCGGGGAAGATCGGAGAGGCAGCAGTTTCAGTATCTGTGGCAGTGGTGGTGAGAACAGACAGCAAAGCAAGATAAGCCGAGGACTCAAAGACTGTTGAATTTTTAGCTTATTCCTTTAATTTTCCTAGTTTAAACTACAAAAGACTTTAATATAAATTATAAACTATTTCTTTATCTTTCTACTATTCTGTGAAGTAATGCTTAATTTTTTTACCTTTTGTTTCTCTTACTACTTTGTACCTAAGCTTTTTTTCCTACCTGGGTACCTTGGTAGCTAAGATGGTGCCATGTGTCCAAAGGTGTGCAACTTAGGTGGATTGGCCATGTTAAGTTGCCCGTAGTGTTCAGGGATTTGTAGATTAGGTGGATTTTCGGGGGATGAGTCTGGGTGGGATGCTCTGAGGGCCAGTGTGGTCTTGTCGGGCCGAAGGGCCTGTTTCCACACTGTGGGGATTCTGTGATCTTCTGTGTGGCAACATTATGTACTTGCATGCTAAACAAGAAGACAAATTAGTTTTAAATAAAATGACTAGTTGTCCCCTTGGTTGGTGCTAACTGGGGGAAGATTGTGAGTCAGGGGTTAGCCAACTTGTTCCTGAAGACAAAATGATGATAGCCATCCACAAGGATAATACTGAGCAGATTTCTGTAACTTTCATATAAATATAGCAGCTTTAACGTAGAAAATTGTCCCAAGGTGCTTCACAGCAGGGATTTCAAAAGAAAGGCGACTTGAAGCACTGTGGGTGATGATAGGACAGCTGAACAGTAGCTCTACGTTTCTTTGCCAAAGAGATAGATGTTAAAGAGGATCTAAAGGAGAAAAGGAGAGATGTTTAGGAGGGAATTCGAGAGCCTAGAGGCTCAGGTACTGAAGACAGTAACCACCAAAAGTGGAGTGATTAAGATCGAGATGCTCAAGAGTTCAGTATTAGAGGACAACAGAACCCAAAGGATTGCAGGGGCCAGAGGACAGCAGAACCCAGAGGATTGCGGGGACGGAGAACAACAGAACCCAGAGGATTGTGGAGACGGAGTTGGGAAAATCAAGATTATGCAGTGATTTGTAAGCAGGGATGAGAATTTTTAAATCAAAATGTTTCACAATTGGGAGTCATTGTACATCAAGCAGAGGAGATGAAGGACTGGGACTATGAGTATATTTGAATACAAGAAACAGATTTTTAGATGAAAGGCAGAGGTCTGGATTTTAATCTTCTCGGTAGGTGGTGGGAGTTTAACCGTGCTGCATGAGGGGTGGAGAGGTGGTGAGGCTGAGGGCTGTCATGGTGGCAGAGCTTTGTAAAAAGCCCCCCACAGTGCTCACATAATAAAAGCAGAAAGACTGAAAGACTAAGCCTCTCCCCACACGTTCACCTGCAGCCATCACCTGCCCACACACACCTCATGCCCCATCCAGGCCACCTTGTGCCCCTCCCATTACTCCTCGTATCCTCCATGCCAACCTATTGTACTTCCTTGCCCATTCACCTACCTTATAGGACAAATTAATCCCTTCTGCCCATTAGACGTGTTCTGAAAAAGCCTTTTAAATAGCCATTTATTCATAACTTGCCACTTACGTTAAAAAGAACTAATTTACTACAATTCCAAAATTGTTGCTCATCCAAACCTAATAAAGTATCAATAGCAAAAACTGCAAACACTTTAAACCTCTTTACCTTTGTGTAACTAAACAGTGTGCAGTTGACAGAATGGATCCATGAACCCAAATTGTCAATTAAGCAATGCTTTCCTGGGGCTCAGATGGTTGAACACTTTAATTTATGTCTGCGCACTAAGTCAAGCCGTAAATAAATTCCACAGATTCTCTACCCTCGGAGAAGAAATTCCTCATCATCACTGTCTTAAATGTGCAACCCCTCACTCTGAGATTATGCCTTTGACCCTAGGGTCTCCCATGAGGGAAAATTCTTTCAAGTCCTGGAATAATCTTGTTTCAATACAATTGCATCTCATTCTTGAAAACTTCAATGAGCACAGGCCCAGTTAACCTCTCCTCCTAAGATATTCCATTCATTCTATGGATCAGCCTAGTGAACCTTTTTGGATTGCCTCCAATGTCAGTATATCTTTCTTAGATATGGGGTCCAAAACTGTTTGTAATATTTCAGCGGTGATCTGACTATTGTCTTGTATAACTTTTAGCAGACTCTCCTTACTTTCCTACTCCAGTCTCTTTGAAATAAAGGCCAACATTCCATTTGCCTTCCGTATTAACCATTGAACTTGGATGCCAGCTTTTTGAAATTCATGGAGAAAACTCGCAAATCCTTCTGTGTTGTAGCTTTCTGTGCCATTTAAAAAAAAAATTCAGCTCCTCCATTCTTCCTGACAAAGTGCATATCTTCACATTTCCCCACAGCGTATTCCATTTGCCAAATTTTTGCACACTTGCAATACTTATCTACATCCCTCTGCAGACTTACCCTCAGCTCTTGCCTCACATCTATTTTTGTTTCTTCCGCAAATTGGGATATAGCACATTCACTTCCCTCATCCAAGCCATTAAACTATATTTCAAACAATTGTGGCATTCCATTTGTTACAGGTTGCCAACCTGAAAATGCCCCCCTCATCCCAACTCTGTCTTTTATTAGCCAATCGTCTATCCACGCTAATACGCTACCTCCAATAGCTTGGGCTCTTATTTTGAGTAGTCTGACCTGTGGTTCCTTACTAAAAGCCTTCTGAAAACCCAAATATATTATATCTACTGCTCCCCTTTTATCTATCCTGCTTGTTATGTCCTCAAAAGAATTCTAATAAATTTATTGAATATAGTTTCCCCTTCATGAAGCCATGCTGTCTCTGCTTGATCACATTATGCAATTCCATCCTTTTACATCTATTTCACCCTTTACACTAGACTAACATTTTCATGATAACAGATGTTAAGCTAGTTGGCATATAGTTACCATGGTTTTATCTCCTTCCCTTTTTAAATACAGGGGGTTCTGCTGTAACACAATGTTCTTGCAACACGAATTGGCTATAACGTGACTGATGAATAAGGGAAAGCTATTTCTAAAACACAGACCAGTGTTGGCTATAATCTGAGATGACAAGATGTAGAGGTGGATGAACACAACAGGCCAAGCAGCATCATAGGAGCAGGAAAGCTGACGTTTCGGGCCTAGCCCCTTCTTCATAAATGGCTATAATGTGATTCCATTGGTGCGCAGAGGAGTGTGCATTGACATCACATGGTCATTTTGTGAGCTTTGTCCAGTGTTCTTCAATTTTGGAAGAACTTTAACATCAAGAATGCAATTGACATTATCATGGAGGCCTGGTGTGATGTCAGTAAGGACTGCCTGCATGCAGTTTGGCGGAAGCTTCTCCCAGATCTTTTTCAAGATTATAAAGCCTTTGATTTGTCAGAGGAGCTCCCAAGAATCTAAGAACAGTGTGTTGATCTTGCAAAGCAAGTTGGATTTGAACAAGTGGAATGTGAGGGTGTTGAAGAGCTGCTTGAGTCCCACTGTGAAGACCTCTCTACAGCTGATCTACAACAATTTCTTGCTGATGGGGAAGTGGAAGCTGAAGATGAAGATGAAGAAGTCCAGGATGCAGCACCATAAGAGCTTTCCACTTCTGTTTTGTCTTCTATCCTGAAGGAAATTTAGAAACAGTTGTAGTTCTTAGAGGACAACGACTGCAATGCAGAACACAGCAGGGTAGGAATTCATGAAATGAGGCCTTATTTGATATCCTATGAACAGCTTCTTCATGAAAAGGAGAAAAAAGGGAAAAACAGCAAAAACTGGAACAAAAACAAAACTGGGTGTCTTTTTTAAGCCAACCCCCGAGAAACAGTCAGAAGACAATGAACCACTGCCATCCACTTCAAGATTCACTACTTTTCACCATAATCCTGCCAACCACAACTTCTGATGATGATGATGACCCTCAGGCCCTGCATTATCAACAGAGCAACCTCAAAACCTCCTCCCCCAACCAAGTCACAGAACATAGAACAGTACAGCACAATACAGGCCCTTCAGCCCACAATGTTGTGCCGACCTACTACCCTACTACAAGACCAAACTACCCTGCTTACCCTTCATTACACTATCATCCATGTGCCTATCCAAGGGTTGCTTAAAAGTCTCAAAAGTATGTGACTCCACTATCACTGCCGGCAGCACATTCCACACGCCCACCACTCTCTGTGTAAAGACTCTGCCTCTGACATCTCCCCTATACCTTCCACCAATCACCTTAAAATTATGCCACCTCGTAATAGTTATTTCCACCCTGGGGAAAATGTCTCTGGCTATCCACTCTATCTACACGTCGCATCGTCTATCAAGTCACCTCTCATCCTTCTTCGTTCCAATGACAAAAGCCCTAGCTCCCTCAAACTTTCCGCATGAGACCTGCCCTCCAGTCCAGGCAGCATCCTGGTAAATCTCCTCTGCGCCCTCTCTAAAGCATCCACATCTTTCCTGTAATGAGGTGACCAGAACTGAACACAATATTCCAAGTGTGGTCTAACCAGGGTTTTATAGAGCTACAACATAACCTCATGGCTCTTAAACTCAATTCCCCTGCCAATGAAAGCCAACACACCATAGGCCTTCTTAACAACCCAATCAACTTGGGTAGAAACTTTGAGGCACCTTAAAAATATGTCCCCTAGTCTTGAAATTCCCCAACCTCGGGAAATGTCAACTACCATTAACTTGCCATAATTTTATCAACTTCTATAACGTCATCTCCCAACTCCCTAAGCTCCAGTGAGAAACGTCCCAGCCTATCCAGCTTTTCTTTATAACTCAAACCTTCCATACGCAGCAACATCTAGTGATAGTTATAGAACATAGAACAGTACAGCAGTAATGAGGCGAACAGAACTGAACACAATATTCCAAGTGTAATCTAACCAGGGTTTTATAGAGCTGCAGCATAACCTCGCGGCTCTTAAGCTCAATTCCCCTGCCAATGAAAGCTAACACACCATACTCCTTCTTTACAACCCTATCAACTTGGATAGCAGCTTTGAGGGATCTATGGATGTGGACCCCAAGTTCCCCCTGTTCTTCCATACTGCCGAGAATCCTGCCATTAACCCTGTATTCTGCATTCAAATTCGACCTTCCATATGAATCACTTCACACTTTTCTGGCTTGAATTTCATCTGCCACTTCTTTGTCCAGCTCTGCATCCTGTCAATGTCCCGTTGCAACCTACAACAGCCCTCTGTACTATCCACAACTCCGCCAACCTTCGTGTCATCGGCAGACTTACTAACTCACCCTTCCACTTCCTCATCCAAGTCATTTATAAAGATCACAAAGAGCAGAGATCCCAGAACAGATCCCTGTGGAATACCACTGGTCACTGAGCTCCAGGCTAAATACTTTCCATTGACCACCACCCTCTGTCTTCTATTGGACAGCCAGTTTTGTACCCAGACAGCCAAATTTCCCTGAGTCCCATGTCTCCTTACTCTCTGAATGAGCCAATCATGTGGAACCTTATCAAAAGCCTTGCGAAAATCCATATACACCACATCCACTGCTCTAGCTTCATCAATGTGTTTTGTCACATTCTCAAAGAATTCAATAAAGCTTGTGAGGCATGACCTGCCCCTCACAAAGCCACACTGACTATTTCTAGCTGTGCTTTTCCAAATTATCATAAATACTATCTCTCAGAATCCTCTCCAATAATTTGCCCACCACAGAAGTCAGCCTGACTGGTCTGTAATTCCCAGGATTATTCCTATTCCCTTTCTTGAGAAAGGAAATGACATTTTTCACCCTCCAATCACCTGGTACTACTCCAGTGGACAGTGAGGACGCAAAGATCAAAGGGGCAGCAATCTCTTCCCTCGTGTCCCAAAGCAGCCTTGGGTATATCCTATTGGGCCCAGGGGACTTATCTTTCCTCACGTTTTTCAAAATTTATAGCACATCCTCCTTCCTAACATCAACCTGTTCAAGCATATCTGCCTGTTTCATGCTGTTCTCACAAACGACAAGTTTCCTCTCACTGGAGATTACTGAGGAAAAGTATTCATTAAGGACCTCCCTCCCTCTTCTGAATCCGCGCACAAGTTCCCTCCACTATCCCTGATTGGCCCAACCCTCACTCAGGCCATCCTCTTGATTCTCACACAAGCATTGAATGCCTTGGCGCTTTCCTTAATCCTACCCGCCAAGGTTTTCTCATACCCCCTTCTAGCTCTCCTAAGTCCATTCTTCAGTTCCTTCCTGGCTACCTTGTAGACCTCTAGAGCCCTGTCCAACCCTTGCTTCCTCAACCTTAAGTAAGCTTCCTTCTTCCTCTTGACAAAGTGTTCCACATGTCTTGTCATCCAAGGCTCCTTCACCTTACCATCCTTTCCTTGCCACAGTGGGACAAACCTGTCCAGTACCTATAGCAACCGCTCCCTAAACAACCTCCACATTTCTATCATGCATTTCCCTCAGAACATCTTTTCACAATTTATGCTCTGTAGTTCTTGCGCCTAATAGCACTGTAATTCCCCCTCCCCCAATTAAATACTTTCCCATACTATCTGCTCCTATCCCTCTCCATGACTATGGTAATGGCCAGGGTGTTGTGATCACTATCGCCGAAATGCTTTCCCACCAAGAGATCTGACACCTGACCAGGTTCGGTGCCAAGTATCAAATCCAATATGGCTTCCCCTCTAGGCGGTCTATCTACATATGGAGTCAGAAATCCTTCCTTGACACACCTGACAAAATCTGCTCCATTCAAACTATTTGCACTTGGGAGGTTCCAGTCGATATTAGGGAAATTGAAGTCACCCATGACAACAACCCTATTACTACTGCAACTTTCCACAATCTGCCTCCCAATCTGTTCCTCAGTGTCTCTGTTGCTATTGGGGGGTCTATAGAAAACTCCCAATAAAGTGACTGCTCCTTTCCTGTTTCTGACTTCCACCCAGACTGACTCAGTAGACAAACCCTCCTCCATGGCCTCCCTTTCTGCAGCTGTGATACCGTCCCTGATTAGCAATGCGACATCCCCACCTCTTTTACCTCCCTTCGCATTTCTATATAAACATCTATACCCCGGAACATCCAACAACCATTCCTGCCACTGTGTTATCCAAGTCTCAGGAATGGCCACATTGTAGCTCCAAATACTAATCCATGGTCTAAGTTCGTCACCCTTATTCCTGACACATCTTGCGTTAAAATAGACACACTTCAACCGTCACACTGACCGCAGCTCTGCCCTATCAGCTGCTTATCCTTCCTCACAGAGTCTCTGCTTACTCTCTCTGCCTGTACCCCGACTACCCCATCCTCTGACCCGGTGCTCCGGTTCCCATCCCCCTGCCAAACTAGTTTAAACCCTCCTGAAGAGCTCTAGCAAACCTTCTGCCCAGGATATTGGTGCCCCTCCAGTTCAGGTGCGACCCGTCCTTCCTGTGCAGGTCCCACCTTCCCCAGAAGGTATCCCAATGACCCACATAAACACAGTTATTGTGTTTTATTTTTGTCCTACTGTTACCTCTTGAATATTATGTAGTTTTAGAATATTATTCACCTGTGAAGACTGTTATAAAGTATTTATTCAACTCCCCTGCCATTTCCTGGTTGCCATTATTATTTCCACAGCATTGTTGTCTAAGGGGGTTATGGTCATTTTGGCTTCTTTCTTCCTTACTATATGTGTAAAGGATCTCTTGCTGTTCATCCTCCCCTTCTTTGTTTGGTCACACTTTATTGGCTTTTAATGCTTCCCCAATCCCACTGATGTGTTAACAAAGATAGTAGGAACTGCAGATGCTGGAGAATCTGAGATAACAAGGTGTAGAGCTGGATGAACACAGCAGGCCAAGCAGCATCAGAGGAGCAGGAAGGCTGA
>JAHRHZ010000027.1:5999116-6011193 GCA_024137785.1 Ginglymostoma cirratum
TCAGCCTTCCTGCTCCTCTGATGCTGCTTGGCCTGCTGTGTTCATCCAGCTCTACACGATGTGTTAACGAATTTGGCTTTGAAATTAAACAATGGAAAAAAATGCTTAAATCTGCTCTTTTCAAAGAGACACTAATTTGTTTTTATAGAATAACGTCTCCTCTCAAGTAGCAGAAGAGGAGTGTCAGGCAAGCAACTAATATTGTCATATTCATTATCTCACCACACTATTTAAAGGACATGATGTATTTCTTTGTTACATTAATAACTGAAAAAATAATAATTCAATTTATGAAAAACTTACTCTCATAGAGTCCAAATGGAGGTCATTTGTGCCACTGTGTGTATGATAGCTCAGTGAAAAAAAATCCAATTAATAACTGTCCACTTGCTCCTTTGCCTTATGTGATATTATGTTAACCTGGAATATTAATGACTCAATCAGAAGTAATTTTAAACCATATGACAATTTTTATGCTTTATAACAATTAACTCACCAGTGCTATCGGTACAAATGGCATACACTGCAAGATCCTACTCAAAGCAATGAGAGAAAAGAAAATTAAAAGGTTGCATTTATTTAGCAGATGTCACAACCTCAGGACACCCCCAAGTGCTGTACAGTTAATGAGGAGCTGAGAATTGCAGTTGTAGTGATTAGAACCAGGGCCAGGTGAATCTTATTGACCATGAGATCCTTGATTGGGGCTATTAATGTAGCCCAATCAGGGACCCCTGGCTGACAGATGTAAACAGGAGAATCAGAGTCTCCTGATTTCTCGGGACTGGCTCAGAGTTAGCTGGCCAGAGCCCATGTACAAATCACATGTAACTAAGGGTTGACTTGGTGACAGGATACCAGCCTCTGTGCACTTAATTCAGCAGTCATTGTTTCTAATTCATTCACAGGATGTGGTGTCACTGACTGGGCCAGCATTTATTGCTCATAGGGCAGTTGCTGTGGGTCTGGAGTCACAAGGACAGCAGTTTCCTTCCCAAGTGGGAGATTACAGAGTCCCTATCATTCAACTCTGAACTGCAGAGTTTCATTGAATTTTACTGTTATGGGATTTGAACCCATGTCTCTAGAACATTTAAATTAATAGTCTAGTGATAATACCACAAGGCCATTGCTATCCCTCAGGTAATGTAAATGAATTAGGCTGTTTTGAGGGGTAAATGTTGGCCAAGAATTTCAGGGGATCACCTTTTTTCTCTAACTTAGTTTTAAATCATAGAATCCCTACAGTATGGAAACAGGCCATTCAGCTGATCAAGTCAACATCAACCTTCTGAAGAGCATCCCACCCAGACACACCCCCATATGCCATCCCTCTAACCCTACACTTCCCATGGCTAATCCACCTCACCTGCACATCCCTGGACACTACAGACAATTTCCCATGGCCAATCCACCTAATCTGCACATCTTTGGATGGTGGGAGGAAGCCACAGCATCTGGAGGGAACACACACCAACATAAGGAGAACATGCATAGTCCACACTGACAGCCTCCCGAGGGTGGAATCGAACGCAGGACCCCGGCCCTGTGAGGCAGCAGGACCAACATTCCATTAACCTTCCTGATTACCTTCTGCACCTGTACGTATGCTAGCTTTCTGTGTTTTGTGCACAAGTCGCCCCAAGTCCCATTGTTTTGCAGCTTTCTGCAGTTTTTCTCCATTTAAATAATATTCTATTCTTTAGGTCTCCCTTCCAAAATGAACAACTTCACATTTTCCCACATGACATTCCATTTGCCAACACTTTGCCCACTTATTTAACCTATCAATATCTCTCTGTAAACAATTTGTTCCCACGTAACTTGCCTTTCCACCTACTTTTGTGATGTCTGTAAATTTGCCTACAGTATATTCACTTCCTTCCTCTTAAGTCAATGTATATTGTCAACAGTTGTGGTCCCAGCACCACTGCCTGTGGAACCCCGCTGGTCACAGGTCGCCAACCTGAGAAGGAACTCCTTACCTCCACTCACTGTTTCCTACCCATGAGCCAATACCAATATCCTACCTCCCACACTGGGCACTCTTAGGACTCTTAACCTTTGTGTGGTAATTTGTCAAACCTTATGGAAGTCCAAATGCAACACTTCTAATGATTCCTTTTATCCACCCTGGTTGAGGCTTCCTCAAAAATTCTAATCAATTAGTCTGACACAACTGTCTTTCATGAAGTCATGCTGACTCTGTTTGATTAGAAGATTATTTTTCGTATATTCTGCTCTTATTTCCTTTACAATCGATTCCAATACTTTTCTGAAAAGACCCTTCAAAACATTCCTAAATAAAAATCTGCCTGTCTCGTCCTTAAGTTTTCTCAATGTCTCAGCATCCACCGGACTCTGGGGAAGTGAATTCCGTAGGCTCATGACCCTTGGAGAGGAGTAATTCTTTATCTCTGGTTGAAGTCAGCTGTCCATTACTCTAAAACTGTGATCCTTCATTCTCGATTTCCCCACACGAGGAAGTATCCTTCCATTAACAGTTTATCATCTAATACTAACCTAATGAGTTACATTAGCTTAAGGCTGATTAACTCCTTTAACACTATGTAATATACTGTCTCCTCCTCTGGGATAGTAGCTAGGTCTATGCTAAGTGACTGTAGGCTGTAAAACTACTCACAACAGCTGAACACTGAACAAGTGACAAGATCCACACAGAGACAGTCATTTATGTAAAAGTGGGTGGAATTATAAAAATGCATCTGAATTAAACATTTCAGATCAATTGACTTAAATAAGAAGCTGTAAATACTAGGATGAGTAAACTATACGTTTGTACATAAATAAAAGTGGGGTAGGCTGGGACTTTTTTCACTGGAGCATAGGAGGCTGAGGGGTAACCTGATAGAGGTTTGTAAAATCATGAGAGATATAGATACAGTGAATGGCAGGTGTCGTTTCCCCAGGGTGGGAGATTTTAAGACTAGTGGGCATGTTTTTAAGGTGAGCGGAGAAAGTTTTAAAAAAGGCATGAGGGGTAATTGTTTTACACAGAAATGGTTTGTGTGTGGAATGAACTTCCAGAAGATATGGGTGGATGTAGGTACAGTTACAACATTTAAAAGCCATTTGAATAGGCACATGAATAAGAAATGTTTGGAGGGATATGGGCGAAGCGTAAGTAGGTGGAACTGGTTTAGTTTGGGATTGTGGTCGGCATGGAATGGTTGGACCAAAGGATCTGTTTCTATGTTGCATGGATCTATGACTGCATGACTCTTAAGACTCTAAAAGAAATCCTGAGTGTTAGAAAATAGTTACTCTTAAATAAGGCAGAGACAGGGATGCAGCATTCTCTGAATAGGGACATTTGAGTCCAAGAGAGCAGCCACTGCACTGCAGGACAGACACCAAGACAGACCTTATAGCAGGCAAAAGTTCAGAGCAAACTGGGTTCCAGCCCTTGGAATTGGGGGAACCTATGGAGAACTCTCAAACCAATACGCACCAATTTTAATAGAAAACATCTTACAAGAAATGTAGGCAATCGCACTTGCCATGCATTTATTTACATCAGAAACATCTCCCACTGTGCCCCAGCCAAGGTTGGAAAGCCCCCGTGAGAATTATAAAAGTACTCAGACACTCTCCACTTTCCATCATATCATTTCACCATAAAAATGCACATATAGCTTAAAAGTTTTAAATAGAAACACTCAGTAAGTCAAGCAATATCCACAGAGAGAGAGAAAAAAAATTGCCATTTCAAAGGGTGGCAAAACGTTTACTCATCAGAGAGTGTATACTGATGTTCCTGTCCTGACGAAAGATCATCAACTTGAATCATTAACAGCCTGATCTACTGGCTATTTCCAGAATTTCTTGTCTCTCTTACAAATTTACAGAACCACAGAATTCCACATTTGTGCTGAGCAAAGGAGTACCATTGTATGAGGAGTACAAACACAAGCAAAGGGATTGTGTGGGTCAAGAACTGTGTCTAATTCTCATTTTCATCTGCTCATCAGAAATGTAATTAGCGCCATCAGTAATCTCAATTAGCCACGTGGGGCTAGTAAATAATACATTGACGACACTGCCACAGTTAATGTACTCAAATCTCTGAGCCAGGACTGGGAAAACACAACTCAGAGGTCAAGGAGTGGCCAACTGAGCAGACATTTAAATTAAATAGCTTACTAAATTAATAACATGATTTATTAACTTGGTAAATTAATAACTCAGTTAATTAAGAACATGGTGAATTAATAATGCTTTGTATTAATAAGCCTGCATACATAATAAATATGTATATTCTCTCAATGGAATAATGATTCAGAATGTTATTAACTCAGTAATATTGTGGAGTCTGCCTGACGGCTTTATAGCTGTAGGACATTGTTTCACAACAAAGGATCCTAGAGGTAAGGAAAAATGCAGCGAGGGGAATGTAAGGGGACAGAAAGGCTGAACCTTTCCAAATTTATACCGTTCCCTGTTTCCACCTATCCTCTTCCTTCATGCATCCCTTCCATGCTCTATCTCTCACACCACTCCTTCTTCATGCCTCTCACTCCATTCTACTCCTCTCAACCCCCATCCCCGGTCTTCTATCCTGGTTCACCTCCCAAACACTACTTCATCTCGCTCCCCTTCCCTCTACAGCTGTACCTTCTCATCTCATCATCTTACTGTTCCCACCCCCACTAGTCTTTCCCAAACTTTGCTCCTCCTTTCAACCATTCAACTCATTTCCACGAATAATTTCCATCGTAAAAGTAAAACTTGCACTTAAATGGCATCCTTAAAGGATAAAAATATACTGCTCAGATACTGAAGCAGTCCATGTTCAAATGCAGCAAGGTATGGATGATGTCCAGGTTTGGGCTGACAAGTGGCAAGTAACATTCACAAATGCCATGCTATGACCGTCTCCAGTAAGAGACAATCTAACTGCCACCCCTTGATATCAAATGGTATCACCACCACTGAATCCTCTACGGTCAACATCCTCAGGGTTACCATTGACCAGAAACTCAACTGGACTCACCACATTAACACAGTGGCTACAAAAGCAGGTCAGAAGCTAAGAATACTGTGGCGAGTAACTCACCTCCTGACTCCCCAAAGCCTGTCCACCATTTACAAGGCACAAGTCAGGAGTGTAATGGAATACTCCCCACATGCCTGGATGGGAGCAGCTCCAACAACACTCAAGAAGCTTGACACCATCCAGGACAAAGCAGACCGCTTGACTGGCACCACATCCACAAATATCCACTCCCTCCAGCACCAACGCTCAGTAGCAGCAGTGTGTACTATCTGCAAGATGCACTGCAGAAATTCACCAAGCCTCCTTACACAGCACCTTCCAAACACACAACCATTTCCATCTGGAAGGACAAGGCCAGCAGATTCATGAGAACACCACCACCTGCAAGTTCCCCTCCAAGCCACTCATAATTCTAACCTGGAAATATTTCGCCGTTCCTTCAGTGTCACTGGGTCAGAATCCTGTAATTCCCTCCATAACAATATTGTCAACTTATCTACACCACATGGAATTCAGCAGTTCAAAAAGGCAGTTCACCACCACCTTCTCAACAGTAACTAGGGAGCAGCAATAAATGCTGGCACATCCAGCAATGCCCACATATCACAAGGGAATTAAAAAATGAAAGACTTCAGGTGTCTGTTAGCAACAAAACAAAATTTGACACCAAACGGCGCAAGAAGATATTCAGGTAGTTGATTTAAATGGTCTTCAGAAAATAATTTAATCTTCTTGTAGTCATTTATCTCTCTCCCATTGTCTAGTTCTTTATGTCACTCCTTCAGCATGTCTTTGCTTCTCAGGTTGCTTTTCAGACTGGAGGCCTGTGACCATCAGTGCATCACAAGGATCGGTGCTGGGTCCACTGTTTTTTGTCATTTATATAAACGATCTGCAGGAATATAGGAGATATGATTAGTAAATTTGTAGGTGACACCAAAATAGGTGGTGTATTGGACAGTGAAGAAGATTATCTCAGAGTACAATGGGACCTTAATCGGGTGGACCAATGGGCCGAGGAGTGGCAAAAGGAGTTTAATTTAGATAAATGTGAGGTGCTGCCTTTTGTTAAGGAAAATCAGGGCAGTTAGTGATAGGGCCATGGGGACTGTTGCTGAGCAAAGAGACCTTGAGGTGCAGGTGAATAGTTCCTTGAAAGTGGAGTAGCAGGTAGACAGGATGGTGAAGAAGGGGTTTGGCAAGCTTGCATTTATTGGTCAGAAAGTTGATTATAGGAGTTGAGAAATCATGTTACGGCTGAACATGACCTTGCTTAGGCCACTTTTAGAATATTGCATACAATTGTGGTCTCCCCACAGATGTTGTTAAATTTGAGGGCGTGCAGAAAAGATTTACAAGGATGTTGCCAGGGTTGGAGGGTTTGAGCTATAGGCAGAGGCTGAATAGGCTGGCACTATTTTCCCTGGAGCATCAGAGGCTGAGGGATGACATTATAGAGGTTTATAAAACCATGAGGGGCATGGATAGAGTTTATAGCCAAAGTCTGTGTAGGGGAGGTTAAAACTAGAGGGCATAGGTTTAAGGTGAGAGGGGAAAGATTTGAAAAGGACCTAAGGGGTAACTTTTTCACGCAGAGGGTGGTGCATGTATGGAATGTCCTGCCAGAAGAAATGATGGAGGTTGGAACAATTACAATGCTCAAAAGGCATCTGGAAGGGTATATGAATAGGAAGGGTTTAGAGGGATAAGGGCCAAACACTAGCAAACAGGACCAAGTTAGATCGGCGCAGACAAGTTGGACCAAAGGGTCTGTTTCCGTGCTATACAGCTATATGACACTATTTCTCCTCTCTTAATCTTTCTGCAACAGTGGATCCATTTGCCGACGTACTGCTCAAAGTAATGCTCAAAGGTTCTGCTTCTCCATAAAATCAATGCCACAGGTTTAGATTAAAAAAAGTGGGAGGAGACTTGTATTGGAGCATAAACACTAGTAGAAACCAATGGGGCTGAATGGCCTGACACTGTTAGAATTGAGATCATCACTAAGTGACACATATTTTCAGCCAGGTGGCTCACAGGCTCTGGAATTCCAACTCTAAATTCATCAGCCTTGTCCCTTTGACTTCTTTTTAGACACCAGAGGGTGGTGTGCGTATGGAACGAGCTGCCAGAGGAAGTGGTAGAGGCTGGTACAATTACAATGTTTAAAAAACGGCTGAATGCTTACATGAGTAGGAAGGGTTTAGACAGACATGGGTCAAATGCTGGCAAATGAGAATAGACCAGATTGGGACATCTGGTCGGCATGGATGAGTTGGACCGAAGGGTCTGTTTCCATGCTGTATGACACTGTGACCAGGTAGAAGGTCACCATAGGGGAGGAACTATTAAGGACTGAGATATGGAGAAAGTTCTTCATTTGTAGGATTTTGAATCTTTGGAATCTTTACAATGACAGCGCTGTGGGTGCTCAGTCCATTTGAAAGGAATTTGTGCTAATGTGCGTTCTGGGTTGCCATAACCATGTGGCTTCCGCCATGAGGCACACCCTTCAGGCAACTATATTTCAAGAGGTTTTAATAAAGACAGAGTACAAGCAACAGTGTACTCATGGAACCTGTAACATTGTGTCAGAATAGAGCTAAGATTGAGATTTGAAGAAATGTAAAGAAGCTCAGCTACTAAAAGAAGAACACAGGATTTTCGGAGCTTCTGAAAGCTGTTATAATTAACTGGAAATAACTGATAAAGAAAAGTAACCAAAGAAAAGTGGGTCATACAATGGCTGTGCGCATAACCCTCTGGCTCTGATTGAAATGAAAGGGAATATGAAACGGAACAAGCAGTTTTTCTGTTTGCAATGACAGAGCTATGAGAATGTGATAAATTTAGTTAACAAGACAGACCAGTTATGAATAGCTACACATTTATCACTAATGGGAGGAGGTGTTACAAACTTTATTCCAATCAAAATCTCTCTGAAGAACATAAAAAAAGTCTGCAAAAATTTTGAATTCCTCGAAAGCATGCTTTGAACCTAAATTGAACGTTTAATGTTTACATTCAACATTAGAGCTCAATGTAAAAAGGAGCATATCAAAATAGATGAGTGACTGCATTATCACAGCTGCTGAATCCTAGGAATTCAGGTGCCTCAATAATCAGAGATATCATTATGTAAGATATAAGCGATCCCACTATGGCAAAGCAACTGCTAAGGGAAGAAAATCTGACTCTCAAAGATGTTAAACACATGCAGAAGCTCCGAGTTAGTCAGTGAACAGCTACAGCATATGCAGGGTTCCTAAGTCAGTTTGCTCACACTGAGGACTAACAGCCAGACTGCTGCACTATTCTAATATGCATTTCAGACCTGTCCGTTATGTTGTTAGAAAACAGCTCAGAGTTCTCAATGTATGGTGCAGAGAAAAAAAAACTATCCATAGAAGAGCCAGAGAAAGATCAAGGCTGAAGGATAAGTTGCAAATATTGTAGAGGCCATCACAAAAGCAAGGCATGTCCAACATGGGGAAAATGGTGTCTTAACTGCAAGAACCCAAACCACTTTGCACATAGGTATCTAGCTAGGATGAAGGTAAACAAGACTACAGTGACTATGTTATAGAGATGTTGGAGGACAGTATTGACAGATCTGGCATGGGTACTAGAAAGACATTGGACAAAGATTCAATTAATTCAACCTACACCTTAGAGCATTTAGCAACATCAAGAACAAGGAGAAGAATGGCTTGCAACCGTTACCGTGAAGACAGCAGAATGAATGCATCAAACAAATATGAAGACAGAGCCCAGAGCTTCCCACAACATTCTAGCTCTGCACGACTAGTGGCAAGTTGTAGAGTCATGCTGTCGTAGAGATGTACAGCACGGAAACAGACCTTTTGGTCCAACTCGTCCATGCCAATCAGACATCCAAGATAAATCTAGCTCCATTTGCCAGCAAATAGCCCATATCCCTCTAAACTCTTCCTATTCTTATACCCATTCAGATGCCCTTTTAAATGTTGTAATTGTACCAGCCTCCACCACTTCCTCTGGCTATTCATTGCATTCACGCACCACCCTCTGCGTGAAAACATTGCACCTAAGGTCTCTTTTAATTCTTTTCCCTCTCACCTTAGATCTATGCCCTCTAGTTTTGGAGTCCCCACCCCAGGGAAAAGGCCTTGCCTATTCACCCTCTCCATGCCCCTCATGATTTTACAAACCTCCACAAGTTTGACCCTCAGCCTGCAATGCTCCAGGGAAAATAGCCCCAGCATATTCTGCCTCTCCCTGTAGCTCAAACCTTCCAACCCTGGCAACATTCTTGTGAATCTTTTCTGAACCCTCTCAAGTTTCACAACATCCTCCCTATAGGGGGGAAACCAGAATTGAACACAGTATTCCAAAAGTGGCCAACCCAATATCATTACAGCCACAAAATGACCTCCCAACTCCTACATTGTCCAATAAAGACAAGCATTCCAAGTGCCTTCTTCACTATCCTAACTACCTGCGACTCCACTTTCAAGGAGCTATGAACCTGCTCTCCAAGGTCTCTTTGTTCATCAACACTCCTGCCTTTATTTGCCTTTCCAAAATGCAGCACCTCACATTTCTCTAAATTAAACTCCAGCTGGCATTGGCCAATCTGATCAAGATCCCGTTGTACTTTGAGGTAATCTTCTTCACTGTCCACTACACCACCTATTTTGATGTCACCTGCAAACTTACCAACCATACCTCTTATGTTCACATCCAGATCATTTGTATAAATGATGAAAAGCAGTGGACCCAGCACCGATCCTTGTGACACACCATTGATCACAGGCCTCCAGTCTGCAAGCAACCCTCCACCACCGCCCTCTGTCAAATCAAAGGTGAAGCTCTAAAAGGAAAATTTGAGACTGTGACAGAATGATGCGCGGCGACAAATTGGTCTGAGGTCCATTTGCTCTGGCAATCACTAGAGATCTGGTATTACAGGTATTATCCACAACACTGAAGACACTTACTTCAGCAGGTACCAGTTGCAAGCTCGGACAAGTAACCCTTAACATGCTGGAAGAGATTTACAGTGTTCCACAAGCCACCTTCACTCACGAGCAGACAAACAGTGTGAGGTGAGCAGAGAGGGTTGACTGAGGACAGGAAAAGAGGCCAAGGTCAAAAAAATGACAAGATTACCTTGATCCAGACTTTCCTATGCCACTCAAGGAACGAGGTGACAAAGTAAACAGTACAAAGCAGCAGAGTCAGCCGAGAAAATGTTGAAATTCAACCAGAGAGAGCATCAATCTAACCAGGAGAGGTTTCAGGAAGCAGTATGCAAGAGACTGACAAAAGACGGTCAAACTGGAATAACGAGCAGCTGTGTTAATATACAAATCAGTGCTGCAGACACGATGGGCTGAATGGTCTCCTGCACCATATGGTTTGCATCATCGGTAATTGAATGAAAAGGGGGGTGTTTGAATGGAAGTTGTCCTTTCTGGGTTGTGTTAATCACCTGACGTTTGTCATGAGCCAGTCACTGCAGGCAGTCACCTTCCAAGCAGTCCCAATAAAGACTTGAGTACAAGCAACAATGCATTCCCGGAGATCGTCACACACTCGTCAAATATATTCAAGGCTGAGGTTGAGAGATTTTCAGACATGAAAAGAATTATGGATATTTGGATAGGATGAGAAAAGGAGTCAAGATCAAAGAACAGCCACGTTCTTATCAAATTTTGCAACAGAATTATGAAGCTGCAGGGCCACCCCAATTCCTATTTCTTACATTTTCAAAACCCAGGTCTTTGGTCAAGCTTTTGTTTGCCGCATCAAATTCCTCCTTTGTCTCTATATCCATTGGTTTAAACCCATGTGTCTGTAAAGTGTTGCATTTGGCCTGCATGTGTTGGGTATCTTGTGGTTGACACTCCTTGATCAGAATTATATCACCCAAGAGCGTCCTGGAAGGATCAATCGCCTGCTTCAATTGGAGGGAGTGGGAGGAAGAGGAGGAGGAGGAGGGTGAAGGGGAGTGTGCAGCAGACAGCATGGCTGTGAAGGAGACTTGGAAGACCGCACTGTAGTCAGCGTTCCTGTGCATTAGCACAGAAGGAAATTGGAACAGACAGTGTAGATGGGAATTGGGATGGTGAAAGCAGAGATGTTGGATACATGACTGAGCAGCGCTAACTAGAAAGTATAACTCATGGTCGGTCTCAAGGCATTCACCAGGTACTGGATCCAAGAGGGAGCAGCCCAGAGCAGGCAAATATAAGCCAAGGCTTCTCATGGTGTCGGGCAGACCATTTCAGATTGAGGTGAGGAGAAATATCTTCACCCAGGCAGTGGTGAGCCTGTGGAGTTCTCTGCCATAGAAAGTGGTTAAGGCCAGAACAATGAATGTTTTCAAGAAGAAGTTAGATATAGTTATTGTTCTTGGGGCTGAAGGGACCAAAGGATATGGGGAGAAAGCGGGAACAGGGAACTGAGTTGGTTGATCAGCCATGATCATATTGAATGGTGGATCAGCCTTTGAGGGCCGAGTGGCCTTTCCCTCTCTTATTTGCTATGTTTCTACTTTAGAATCTTAGACCAATGGTAGCGCTGTTGGTTGGACAGCTGGAGGGATGGTCCCTTTAGAATCAGTTCCCTGGAGGTTTGATGTGGAAATGTTGTTTCCCCTCGAGGGAGAATCTAGTACCAGAGGGCATTATCTCAGAGAAAGGAGGTGTATAAGATGAGGTTGATTTTTCTCTCTCAGAGGGGATAGAATCTATGGAATACTTTACCACAGACAGCTGCCCAGGTTGTGCTGTTAAGTATATTCAAGGCTGAGATTTTTAATCAGTGACGGAATCAAGGGTTATGGGGGAAAAGCAGAAAAGTGCAGCTGAGGATTATTAGATCAGCCATGATCTTATTGAATGGTGGAGTAGACTCGGTGGGCTGAATGGCCTAGCACTGCTCCTATGGTTTGATCCGTGATGTGGCTGACACAGATTCCAGAGGTGCCTTCTCATCCTACTGTGATAATTATATCCAGGACATTTTACCATCTGCCTTCCGGAGGGACCACTCCCTCCGCGACTCCCTTGTC
>JAHRHZ010000027.1:6016193-6051544 GCA_024137785.1 Ginglymostoma cirratum
TAACAACGAGTCCACAAACATATCCAAAATCAGAAACAAATTAACAATGAATCCAGAAACAAGCACAGGGATAGAAACACATTTCAGAAAACGTTAGTTACACTGGAAGCACCACAACAGTTTGAAATTCTACTGGAAAAGGTAAAGAGAATGTTTGTGCTTAAGTCTCTGCTGGAGTATATTTTTTATGAAACTCTTTGCAAGCTGGTGAATGGTTAATGTGTGAAACGTCTCTGAACAAAATTGTGCTTTTCTCTTCCTTTAACAGTGTGTGTATTCTTTTCAGCCTGCGCCAAGTAAATGAATTTTGGAGTTGTGACTTTATGATTTGAATCAAAGGGGAAGGATAATTCATTTGGAATGCTTGGAGTAATTAATTCTGAGTTGGATTGGGTCATTACAGGATTAAAAACCTGTTGCAGGTTTTAAGGATAGGATTCTGGTTCCTGTCAGCGGGAGAGTCCACTGTGTACCATTTCTGGAGTCAGTCAGAGCTGGGTCACTTGGCTGATTCCTGGGATGATGTGTAATGAGGAATCACTGAGCAGATTGGTGCTCCACGTATTGGATTTTAGAAGGTGAGAGGTGATCTTTCTGAAACATAACAGGTTATGGAAGAGATTGACAGGGTAGATGCTGAGAGATCTTACCCCAGGACCAGGAACAAAACTCATGGACTCTGGTCCTGCTCCTTACCCAGCAACGCTCCCCCTGCAACCCACCCCCACCAAAAAGAAGTAGGGCCCAGCAATCCTGGCCCCAATGCAAGCAAACTCTTGGGGAAATCTAAAATTTGAGAATATAGTTCAAAAAAATGTCCCAAACCATTTTGAATTAACCCTCATCTCAACAGCTGTTGGGACTGAAAATAGAACTCCACAATTCCCCAAGTGTTTGTGAAGATGTTTTCCTTGGTCTAATTTTCGGGTATTTTTGGTCTAACCATTTAACTCTTTTATACAAATGTAAGTAAATAGCCATCCCTTTGTATTCCAGTGCCTTAAGGTTTATGCAAATGTTCCTTTACTGGTTTTCACATTAAATTAGATTTAAGTGATTTATAACTTTGCACCTCTAAATCTCTTTGCTGATCCACAGTTTTCAGCATCTCACCCTTTCAGAAATGCTGTCAGGGATTGTGTACAAAGTAGTCTGAAAGAGCAACATAGGAAAGTGATGATCCAACAAACAGCATACATGATATCTGGAGCACCATAGCAAAACCCCTCTCCATCCCACTCCTTCCAGCACTGCCTGCAGCAATGTAATCTCCAGGGAGGTACACAAATAGCAAAAAAAAAAGTTAATGCAGGAAAATTGCTTTTCAGTGATCAAAGAACGACAGAATAGCAATCTTCAGACAGCCAGTATGGAACCAATGGGACATATGGCCTTCATAACATCCTGTAACAATTCTGGGATTCTGTGAAACCATTCCGGAGCTAAAAGGGACTACCTGTGAATCCTTTATTCATTCACGGGATGCAGGCATTGCTGGTCAGGCAGCATTTATTTCCCATCCCTAATTGCCCAGAGGGCAGTTAAGAGTCAACCACATTGCTGTGGGTTTGGAGCCACATGTAGGCCAGACCAGATAAGGATAGCAATTTCCTTCCCTAAAGGGCATTAGCAAACCAGATGGGTTTTCCCCCCCCTGACAACTGACAATGGACTCATGGTCATCATTAGATTCTTAATTCCAGCTATTTATTGAATTCAAATTCCACCATCTGCTGTGGCATGATTTGGACCCAAGTCCCCAGAAAATTATCTCGGTCTCCGGATTAACAGTCCAGTGATAATACCACTAGGCCGTCACCTCGCCTAATGCCAGCATACCTTCTGAATGGTGAGCTTTCCGTCCTTGTGTAGTTTCAGGGCTTGTGGTTACACATTTATTAAAGCAAGAACATAAAACTAAACTGAAAACAATACAGGAACGAGATTGAGAGATTTGGCAAGTGATTTGGAGCACTGATGCATCTTTATTTGCTACAGCTACAATGATTTTGCTCTGAATTGCAGTATCTGGGCAGCAAAAGCTATAAAATCTGTCATAAAACATTTTTATAGAACTCTGGTCAGATTATTACAAAAGCACTCTGTCCAATTCTGACTAACACACTTACAGAAAGATATCAGACTCCTCAAAGGAGCACAGAGTGTTTCCCACAATGGCTCCAGGAGTGAGGGCTTTTAGCTACAAGGCGAAGCTGAGTTGATCACTTTTAAGTGAAGGAGATTTAGGGGAGATTTGATAGAGGTGTACAAGATGATGTCGGGTTTTGATTAGGAGGGCAAAATAAGAGTTATTAGATTTGGTTCCTTTATCTAAAAGTGCAAAGGATCAGGGGTCACAGATTTAAGGCTTTGGGTAAAAGGTACAGGAGGAAATTTGAGGAAGAACTATTTCAGCAGAGAATGGTAATGACCTGGAACTAGCTGCTCATGAGGGTGATGGAAGCAGGGACAATAAATGATTGAAATCAGACAGGCAATCGAGAGAAATAAATTTGGAGGGTAATGGGTAATAAACAGAAGAGGATTGTTCCAGAGTGCCATCAGGGACACAATAGTCAACAGTTTACCTTCTGTACCATATTAACACCAAGATTGTCAACAAAGTCACATTCCTTCCCTTCTTGCCAGGTCACTAGGACTGAATTTGTTTTATCTGCCAGGTTCAGCTCAATAGCAAACATAGCCTCACCGGTGAGGCCTCTTCTGGAGTATTGTGTCCAGTTCTGGTCGTCAAGGAAGGACATTATTACGTGGGGAGGGTTCAAGAGAAATTTACCAGGTTGTTGCCAGCTATGGAAGGTTTGAGTTGTAAAGAAAGGTGGATAGGCTGGGATTTTTTTCCACTGGAGCGTAGGAGGTTGAGAGGCAGCCTTATAGAAATTTATAAAATAATGAAGGGCATAGAGTTCATGACAGATGTCTTTGCCCTAGGATGGGAGATTTCAAGACTAGGGGGCATATTTTTAAGGTGAGAGGAGAGAGATTTTAAAAAAAGACATGAGGGGGAAACCTTTTACACAGAAGATGGTTTGTGTGTGGAATGAACTTCCTGAGGAAGTAGTGGACGTGGGTACAATAAATGGGAAAGGTTTGGAAGGATGGGCCAGGAGCAGCCAGGTGGGTCTAGTTTAGTTTGAGATTATGTTCAGCATGGCCTGATTGGACCGAAGGGTCTGTTTCCATGTTGCATGACTCTAAGTCACGAAGATGCAGTTTTGATGGGTTAATGCGGTCCCATCTTGAAGTGACAGTTCCCCATCAATTCAGCTTTGCATTCATTGTAATATGTACAAGCAAGTGACTAATGAAACCTCCCTACAACTTCATGCAATTTAATCTCTTTTTTTGTGTTTAAGAACTTAATAGGAGATATACCATCTACCCATTCTTGGCAACCCCAGTTAACTGTTCCTTCTCTTTTTCACCTTTGTAATTTTCAGTGTAAGCTGAATTATTTTCTTACCTGAAATTTTCCTTAACACAAAATTTCCTCCAAATCCAGTTCCCTGTCTAATCATTGTGTAGGCTGCGACTCACAAGAGTTTGGAGCAGGCACAGGCCATTCAGCCCATTGAGTCTGCTTTGCCATTTCATGACATTGTAAGTGATCTGATCATTGCCTCAACCCTACTTTTCTACAGGGTTCCCATCTCTCCTACTAATCGAAAATGTGGCTCGCTCAGTTGGCAACTGTTCTTATCACATAGCATGGGCTTAAGCCCATACTGAGTCCATTCCAGTGCCTTTTTTTTAATTCACTTATGAGACATGGGTGTCACTTGGCTGGGTCAGTATTTATTGCTCATCCCTAGTTGCCCTTGAGAAGGTGGTGATGAGTTCCCTTCTGGAACCACTGCAGTCCACGTACTGTGGATTGACCCACAATGCCATGAGGGTGGGAATTCCAGGATTTTGTCCCAGAGACACTGAAGGAATGGTGATATGTTTTCAAGTCAGGATGGCGAGTGGCTTGGAGGGGAACTTGCAGGGGGTGGTGTTCCCTTGTACCTGCTGCCCTTGTGTCTCCACAAGGAATGGATGGGTTGCTTTATGAGGAAGGGTTGGACAAGTTAGGCTTGTATCCACCGGACGTCAGAAGAGTAAAAGGTGACTTGATTGAAATTTATCAGATTTTCAGTACTCTCGCCAGGTTGGATGTAGAGAAGACGTCTGCATATCTCCTTAGGGAAAAATTAAGAATCAGAGTTCACCATTTGTAACAGATGAAAATTTTCCTCCCAGAGTGTGGACAGTGTTGGAACTCTCTTTCTGAAAAAGCAGTGGAAGTAGAGTCTTTGAATATTTTTAAGACAGAAGAGAATAGAATAGATTCTTAAATAAGGTTGGGGGGGGGTGGGAGTTGAAAGGTTACCATAGGTAGGTAGGAATGTGGATTTTCATTATCAACAACAGAGAAGGATCAAATGGCCAACACTCGCTGCTCGTTCATCTCTACCAGTTTTGCTTTATGATGTAAGGCGTGTGATAAAATATGTTTTATATAAATTTATAAAACAGATGTAAGAGTTTGGATTTTGAACTATTGCCATGTGGATTTTGGTCTGTGTATGAGGGTGTTTAGTAATTAGGTTGAAAGTGTTTTTCTCCCTAGCCTGAAAACCTGTTGAGCTTATCTAGCACCGTCTTTTTATTTCAGGCGAAGCCTTCGTCGAAAAGATGGGCAAACACGACAGCAAACTGTTAAAATGATCGAGGCACTGCCAACCAGGGGTCTAGGGCAGCAGGTACATGGGGACACCATCACCTGCAAGTTGCTCAACAAGGTACACACCATCCTGGTTTGGAACAATACCGTCATTCCTTCAGAACTCTCTTCCAACCAGCACTGTCAATATCCCTGCACCTCAAGGACTGCAGTGGTTCAAGGCAGCAACTCTCTATCACCTTTTCAAAGGCAATTAAGGATGGGCAACAAATGCTGGCCCAGCCAGGAACATACATATTCCGTCAGTTAATTTAAAATGTCAATATGACTGTCAGAAAATAAAATTTTACCAGAACCAATCCTAGCTCAAAGCCATCTTTGTGTCTGTGCTGTTATCACGGGATTTATCGCAAGGTACATCCAAGGCTCAAACCCCACCTGTCCAACAGTGGGAGCATCTAACCAAGGCTCTAACCATTTAGAGCCATAGAGTTATACAGCACAGAAAACTGAGCATTTGGTCCAACTCATCCGTGCCAACCAGATATCCTAGCTTAATCTAGTCCCACACGCCTGAATTTGGCCCATATCACTGTAAACCCTTCCTATTCATGTACCCAGCAGATTCCTTTTAAATGTTGCAACTGTATCCACCTGCAACATCTCGTTCCATACACACACCACCCTCTGCATGAAAATGGTGCCTGTCAGGTCCCTTTTACATCTTCCCCTCTGTCCTTAAACCTATGCCTTCGGGTTTTGGACTCTCTTACCCTGGGAAAAAGACCTTGACTATTCACCCTATCCATGCCCTTCATGATTTTATAAACCTCAGAAGGTCATCCAAGTTGATTACTGTGAAACAGAGAAGTTCAATGCCAATCCCATTAGAACTCTTCCCAGTTCATCATTTCCTAGACAGGTTCAGATCACCTGGAAGGGAGTGGGGGAGGAATTTCCCCTGAATTTTTTTTCTTTAAATGGTTCTTTCTAACTGTCCGAGGAAACGATTTGGAAAGTGGGATAGAGGTAGAAGGAAGAAGCCTAAAGTCAAGGAAGCTTATGATTGTGTGGCACTCGCTCAAACTAGTCTTGTCCCATCATCAATTTTATGCATAACATGAAAACCACGTATCACCACAGATATTGTTAAATCCAAACAACAGGACAGGCAAGGGGGCAAAAATCTTTATTGTAGTAGCTCAATTGTAGTACAAAAAAGTGTTCTACCATCAATTACCATTAAAAAACTAATTTACGGTTTGAACAATTCTTGCAGATACACAGAGTTCATCTGATAGGCTCTCAGCCAATCTGAATGCCTCTTTGAGCTTCCATAATAAGGATACCCAATGGTAGCATAGTAATTGCGCCATGCACGATAATAAGCTTTCCAGTAATCACCAGAACATTCAGACTCAGAGGGCAACAGGGGCTGACCTTCTGGGTAAAGGCAAGATGCATCTTTACTGCCCTTCTCTGTGATCGTGGAAGCTCTGTCTGTTTCAGCTAATGCCAGCTTGGGATCTGCCTTGGATCTTTTCCTGCTGCCCTTAGGGGCTGAGCCTTTGACAGAGGAGCAATTGACACCTAATCCTGTATCAATCTCAAGCCGTCGTTTGGAAGAGATGCTAGAGAAAGAATTAGCAGCTGCCTCGTCTTTGAAGCCCCCTTGCGGGGCAAGGGATTGGAAGGTGGAAAGGCTTTTCTCACTCCGATTGGGCAAATCCTCTGGGACAGGACTTGTGACTTTCCCCAGCAGATCATCATTCTGGACATGAGGGTTCACTGGCACCTCAGCCTCTGTTGATGACTCTCTGCTGCTGGTCCTGCTGCGTGTTGAAGAGTTGGTGCTGGAGCTGGAATCGCTGGGGTCTTGGTCATCCAGTTCAGTTGGTTTTGCCCACCTTTGAGAATTATGTAGACAGACCAAATCCTTCTTACTCAGAAACAGGCGACTGTTCTGTTCTTGGGACATCAGCTCCCGGCTTTCTGAATCTTCGGTTTCATTTGTTGACTTCTCCTTCAAGATCCCAGTGAAACCGGTCCACTGGCGGACTATTTCCACTGGCTTCTCATCCCGTTCAGCAAGGAAGCCCTCGTAATCTTCAACAATTTCCACAAAGCTCAACGATCGCCTCCTGCGTTTTGGTCTTTTCTTAAAGAGTGTCAAGGGTGGGATTTTTGGAAGCGATTCTTGCAAAGCCTTCCTGTCTTGCACTGTGATGGTGACTGGCTCAGCAGAGGATCGGGGCACATCACAGGGCATGGCATCTTGGAGGTTTGCCTGGACTTTCATTTTGATGTCAGTGGGCACGTGGCAGATGCTGATCTCTGGTGTCCTCACCGCATCTCCAGCAAGGCATTCCTGGGTCTCTTTTTCTGTCGGCACCTCCTTCGATTTCACAATTTTCTTGGTTGTGAATTTTCTTCTAGCAAGTTTGGCAGGAGACAGTGACAGTGGCTCTGGGATGGTGTGCTCCTGCCTCACTGAGGGTTCAATCTCAGCGGCCAATGGAGTTGCTGCAGGGGCTGGATTCTTATCCCCTTGTACCTTGATGACCTCTACATCCCAATCTATGGGCTCTTCCAATAATCCTGATGGAATTGGATCTATTTAAAGAGAAACAAACAATGAAGAATTGGCAAAGACTTTACAGAGTCTATTTAGTCCCCTCAGATATGCATCTCTGTTTGGGGATATGGTGATAAGGAGGCAATATAGTGGGATCCAGCTACTTTATACTGGCTATACTTCAGCCTGAAGCATGTCGATATTTTCCAGCCTACAGCATTCCCTCAACAACACAGTTAAACATCAACTGACCAGCCAGTGTTTGTTAGTGCGGCTGAGAGATTTTAAAAAGGATAGAAATGTATATAATGCTCATAAAAACATTAAAGCTTTATAACAGTGCATCATTGTGTCAACTGGAAATAATCCATAAGATTAAATTTACAAGTAAATTCATTCTTTTCACCTACCAGGTAGACTCAGGAGGTGAAGATTGCAACGCTGTGCTATTAACTCCAACTCATTCTCCTCTTCACCACGACAACAGTATGTTACAGCCAAGCCTTGAGTACCTGAATAAACATCAAAGGAATATTAATATGCACAAGTTTTATTCCTCCCAGTTTCAAAAGGGACTAATTAATGTTACCTTAACAAAAATACAAGGCTGTGTTCATGGCTGACACCCCCAGCAGGTAGAACCCCGCATGTGCAATATTGGAGAGTTGTCTTCAAATTCTCACCAACTGGTGTGAGTTAGGAGTGAGAAATTAGCAGTGAGTACGGTATAAAGGGCAAGTGGCTCACCTTTGTCAGAAGGACCAATTGAAATGAATCATTGGTCTGGCTCATTCTTGAACCGTCAATCAAGGGAGTACGGATTCTCTCAAACAAACAGTCAGTAGCATTCACTCACTGACTGCACAGGATTCATGGTCTCTTCAGGACAAACAACCCGACTGCCTTGATATCTGGTAAAGCACCTTCTGAAACGTGTCATTTCCCCAGTGTGCTCAAAAGTGGAAGCAGGTTTGATGGAAAACTGGATTCAGTCAATGTCAGAGTTTGCATGTAGATGAAACCATCACTCATTGTCACAACTGTGTTGCGAGTGGATCTGCACTCGTGTGCATGGATTAATAGTAACACACTCTCAGTGTAAATAGACGTTTGGCAATACAAATATCCCCATGATGTTTATCTG
Source organism: Ginglymostoma cirratum (assembly GCA_024137785.1). Classification (NCBI taxonomy): domain Eukaryota; kingdom Metazoa; phylum Chordata; class Chondrichthyes; order Orectolobiformes; family Ginglymostomatidae; genus Ginglymostoma; species Ginglymostoma cirratum. Next base: position 6,024,600 of record JAHRHZ010000027.1, read on the forward strand.
CATTTTTAAGGCACTGACTATTGTTGGCATGTTTCATTAACTATCTTTTAGTATTAAGAGGTCCTTCCCACATGCATCAACCTGGAGTAGAAGGCTATTTAACTGCAGAAGGACTCACAGCCAAGCTTAATTATGTTCTCACAGTCCTGAAAGGCAACTTTGCAATGGAGCCACTACTGGCTGGCAGCAGAATTTTGTTTGCACTGGTGTAGAATTTCCTAGTTAATGAATCACTTCTGAAGTACTGTGTGTCAGGCAGCATCCGTGGAGAGACAGCAAGCTAATGTTTTGAGTCTAGATGACTCTTCTTCAGGGCTGACGTGAGGTGTAACTCGAAACTAGGTCTAGAGTCAAAACATTAGCTTGCTCTCTCTCCATAGATGCTGCCTGGCCCACTGCCATCTCCAGCATTTTTTTTTATTTTTATTTTCAGTATAGATTCTAGCATCTGCAGTAATTTGCTCCTGTGTCTGAAGTACAGTCGGTTATGCAAGTTAACATGACATCTAGCTGTGCACAAGGCTCCATATATTGGAGGGATATAAAAGGAACAATTCATCTGGTCTTGGGTATTTTCAACTGCAGAATAAATGGACAGGAGAACACCAATAGAACTGCCTTACTATTTTTTTGAATGATGTCAAGGAATATTCCACTTCTATTGAAACAGAAGGACGAGACATCAATTTAATATCCTGCATGAGAAAAAAGACACCTCTGACAATTGAGTATTCTGTACTGCACTGGAATGTCAGCCTCAATTGTGTGCTCAAATCTTGAGAAATGGACTTAAGCCTTCATCCCACTGATGTCACAGACTCAGGGTGACAAAGTCATTATTCATAGACTAGAAAAGGCAAGGAAAGTTACTGCCTGCTCATTGGTATAAAGTAACACACAGGTTTTAGCATTAGTTCGATGTCCAGGTGCAAACAACCCCTATAAACTCTGGCTTCATTTTCAGTTCAGAGATATTGAGTCAATCTCTGAAAATCGATAACAAGGCGTAGAGCTGGATGAACACAGCAGGCCAGGCAGCATCAGAGGAGCAGGAAAGCTGACGTTTCGGGTCTGCACCCTTCTTCAGGAAATGGGGGAGGGAAAGGGGACTCAAATAAATAGAGAGGCGGGGGGGCGGCGATGATGGAAGGTAGATAGAGGAGCAGATAGGTGGAGAGAAGACGGACGGGTCAAGGAGGCAGGGATGAAGCCAGTAAAGATGAGTGCAGGTAGGGAGTTGGGATGGGGGTTGGTCAGTGAGGAGGGAGAGGCGGGTAGGTGGGAAGGAAGACGAACAGGTCAAGGAGGCGGGGATGAGGCTAGTGGGTAGGACGTGGGGGTGGGGGTTGGTCAGTGAAGTGGGAGCAGCAAATAGGTGGGAGAAAAAACAGACAGGTCAAGAAGGCAGCGACAAGAGGGGCTGGTCTTGGGATGAGGTCGGGGGTGGGGAGATTTTGAAGCTTGTGAAGTCCACATTAATACCATTGGGCTACAGGGTTCCCAAGTGGAATATGAGGTGCTGTGGCATCGTTGTGGCACTGGAGGAGGCTTGAGACCACTCTGTGGAGCACCTACGCTCAGATCGTGACAAACGACTGCACCTACCAGTCGCGAACCACTTCAACTCCCCCCCCCCACTCCTTGGACGACATGTCCATCGTGGGCCTGCTCCAGTGCCACAACAATGCGACCCGAAGGCTGGAGGAACAGCACCTCATATTCCACTTGGGAACTCTGCAGCCCAATGGTCTCAGTGTGGACTTCACAAGTTTCAAAATCTCCCTTCCCCCGACCGCATCCCAAAACCAGCCCATCTTGTCTCCGCTTCCTTAACTTGTCTGTCTTTTCTCCCACCTATCTGCTCTTCCCACCTCACTGACCAACCCCCACCCCCACCTCCTACCTACTAGCCTCATCTCCGACTCCTTGACCTGTCTGTCTTCCCTCCCGCCTACCCGCCCCTCCCTCCCCACTGACCAACCCCCATCCCAATTCCCTACCTACACTCACCTTTACTGGCTCCATCCCTGCCTCCTTGACCTGTCCATCTTCTGTCCACCTATCTGCTCCTCTATCCATCTTCCATCATTGCCTCCCCCTCTCTCTAATTATTTCAGAGTCCCCTTTCCTCCCCCAGTTTCTGAAGAAGGGTGCAGACCCGAAACATCAGCTTCCCTGCTCCTCTGATGCTGCCTGGCCTGCTGTGTTCATCCAGCTCTACACCTTGTTATCTCAGACTCCAGCATCGGCAGTTCCTACTGTCTCTGAAAATAGATAGTACATTTAATCTATATTCCAGCATGTCTGTGCAAGGTACTGAAACAGACTTGGTAACATCACATAGCAACTTGCCTCCTCTAAACTAATTGCAGCAATCATAAATCAGATCACCAGGCATGACAGTATGAACATTTAAGATCCTAGATATATTTATGAGAATGTTCCTTCTTTTAATTTTTGATATAGGTCTAGCAGAATTTATTTTTTAAAGAGTAAAAGGACCTGGAGCTTTCTTCGAGAGCTTAACCTTTAACACAGATTTGTAAAAACATTTACAGTACCATTTTCATAAAACATCCATGTCTGTCATGCCAGGGTGCCACAGCACATCTTCAGTACACGAGTGTGAAAGGAATAGAAGGATGTGTGGGTAGACTGAGATTAAGTAAGATAATGAGGAGGCTTTCGTGAGACATAAAGACCAGCATCAACTAGATGGTTCAAATGGACTATTCAGATATACAAATTCCATGTAATTCATACCAAAGCGGCCAGCTCTGCCTATTCGATGCATGTATGTCTCCCAGTCCTGGGGCACATCCAAGTTAACCACCAGGTTCACCTTTTCTGCATCAATTCCTCTGGAAGTCTGAAAGAGACAACATCCATAAATAACGAACATCTCTACTTTCATTAATCCACGCACATCATATACTCTCCAGAGCCACAGCTTGGTGCATTATGACCAATGTTTTCATATTCTTGTGGAATACTTGTGTATCCCCTCCCAAGTGGTTGCAACCCAATATGTCCAACCCTGTTTGGATCAACTATCCACACAATTTTTTTTTGAAGGCTAGTCACTGGATTGTGAACTGGCATAATAGCTGATTATTCACTTCCCAAATGAAGAAGGTAGAGATTAATTGTAACATCTCTGCCCCTGTCTCAGCTAACATTACTTATACCAACAGAGCTGGAAAATATCCAGTTGACTTTGGCAGTTCAGGGAACTCAATGTTTTATTTAAATGATGTGGAGACGCCAGTGTTGGACTGGGGCAGACAAAGTTAGAAGTCAGAAAACTGTTGGACTATAACCTGGTGTCATGACTTCTGACTTTATTTAAATGAGGTACCAAAAGAAAATTGGTTTATTACAATAAGAACCAGAGAGAATTCTGAATTAGACATACTTAATGAAAGTCAGCATGATATAACTAATGAAAGACCCACTATGCACCTACAGGACCACAGGACACATAAGACTCTGGCCCAGCAAGTGGGGACATGTCTTCACCATAAATTCCAGGCTTTAACATCTTAGGTAGCTGCTGACATTAGAAGCTAGTATGAGGCAGCCTTATTCAACAGGAAAGAGAATGCTCATGATGGCAAGGTTTCAATTGGGAGGAGAAGCAAGTTAGAAGTTAAATTAGGAATAAGCAGAGTTTCTCCATTCTGAATAGTAATAAGGTGAAAGGGTGGTAAAGCTATTTTAGATTATGGAAGGACATGTGATGGAGTAGATATTTCCTATTCTGGGGAGTGAATAGGGAGAAACTGGTTCTCAATCCACTTACAAGTGAGAACAAAGGGCAGTGTTTTGCAAATGTAGTAAATGCAAAGTGAGGAAAACGGTTTCCATACAGTGAGTAGTTAAGAGTCTGGAATACACTGCCTGTAAGAATGGTGGGGGCAGACTCTATCGAGGTATTCAAGAGGGTCACTGGATGATTACTTAAATTATAATGATTGGAACAAGGGCCAGGTGGATCTCATTGACTATGAAATCCTTGATTGAGGTTGTTAACCTGGGCCAGTTAGGGAGCCCTGGCTGACAGGTATCAACAGGGGAATCAGAACAACAACTCGTTCTATGGACTGGCTCGTCACCACCCATGCACTGAGCACATGTAAATAAAGGGTTACTTTGTGACGGGATACCGGCCTCTGTGCAGTTATTTCCAAGTAGAAACAATATAGAGAGTTAAGGAGAAAAGGCAGAAGACAGACAGCAAGTTATAATGCTCAGAAAGCCAGTGCAGACATTATGGGCTGATGACTGCCTTCTGCACCACAATAGTTCTGTGAACTGAAAGAATAGACAGTGAATTCAGAATTAGGGCTATAAATAAGACCAATAAACCCAAAAAGAGATTCAGCAGAAACCTTCTTTAAACTCAGAATGGTGAGAATGTGAAACTTGCTCCTACAGGGGCAGGTTGAGGCAATAAGTGTCTCCACATTTACAGCACTGCTTCCCAAACATTTTCCCAACTAGTGACCTAGTTTAATGCTTCACAGACAACAAGGTGCAGAGCTGGATGAACACAGCAGGCCAAGCAGCATCAGAGGAGCAGGAAAGCTGACGTTTCGGGCCTAGACCCTTCTTCATAAATGGGGGAGGGGAAGGGGGTTCCGAAATAAATAGGGAGCGAGGGGGAGGCGGATAAAAGATGGATAGAGCAGAAGCTAGGTGGAGAGGAGACAGACCAGTCAAAGAGGCAGGGATGGAGCCAGTAAAGGTGAGTGTAGGTGGGGAGGTAGGGAGGAGATAGGTCAGTCCAGGGAGGACGGACAGGTCAAGGGGGCGGGATGAGGTTAGTAGATAGGAGATGGGGGTGGGGCTTGAGGTGGGAGGAGGGGATAGGTGAGAGGAAGAACAGGTTAGGGAGGCGGGGACGAGCTGGGCTGGTTTTGGGATGCGGTTGGGGGAGGGGAGATTTTGAAGCTCGAAGTCCACATTCATACCATTAGGCTGCAGGGTTCCCAAGCGGAATATGAGTTGCTGTTCCTGCAACCTTTGGGTAGCATCATTGTGGCACTGCAGGAGGCCCAGGATGGACATGTCATCTAAGGAATGGGAGGGGGAGTTGAAATGGTTCGCGACTGGGAGGTGCAGTTGTTTAGTGCGAACCGAGCATAGGTGTTCCACAAAGCGGTCCCCAAGCCTCCGCTTGGTTTCCCTGATGTAGAGGAGGCCACAACGGGAACAGCGGATGCAGTATACCACATTGGCAGATGTGCAGGTGAACATCTGCTCGATGTGGAAAGTCTTCTTGGGGCCTGGGATGGGGGTGAGTGGGGAGGTATAGCACTTCCTGCGGTTGCAGAGAAAAGTGCCGGGTGTGGTGGGGCTGGAGGGGAGTGTGGAGCGGACAAGGGAGTCACGGAGAGAGTGGTCCCTCCGGAAGGCAGATAAGGGTGGGGAGGGAAAAATGTCTTAGGTGGTGGGGTCGGATTGCAGATGGCGGAAGTGTCGGAGGATGATGCGTTGGATCCGGAGGTTGGTGGGGTGGTACGTGAGGATGAGGGGGATTCTTTTTTGGTTTTTTTTATTGCGGGGAGGGGGTGTGAGGGATGAGTTGCGGGAGACACGGTCGAGGGTGTTCTCGACTACTGGGGGGGGGGGGGGGGGAAGTTGCGGTCCTTGAAAAACGAGGACATCTGAGAATGTATGGGAGTGGAATGCCTCATCCTGGGAGCAGATGCAGTGGAGGCAAAGGAATTGGGAATAAGGGATGGCATTTTTGCAGGAAGATGGGTGGGAGGTGGTGTATTCTAGGTAGCTGTGGGAGTCGATGGGCTTGAAATGGATATCGGTTTCTTGGTGGTTGCCGGAGATGAAGACAGAGAGGTCCAGGAAGGAGAGACTTGCTTTGACCCAGAGTGAAAGCTGGGGATTAGGGGATCATTGCAGGGGTACACGGTCAGATATGAATCCTGACTCTTATTGGAGCTGGCCACGCCCAGAGACAAAAAAACATCCAGACATAAAGGGGCTTTGGAGTCAATACCAGGTCCATCAATTCTGATCACCTGCTTCATGGCTGCCATTTCTGCCTCAGACTGTGAAACCCATCCCCTTTAAGGAGAAACTCAATAAGACTTTGAGGGGAAGAAGGGGTGGGGAGGAGGCTAGATTGCAGTATAAATTCCGGCATGAATCATTTGGTTTGAACAGCTCACTTGTAGGTCATAAAGACTGTGGGAAATAAGTTTCCGGAGAAGCATTCTCTGTGTCTGGTCCACAAAGAGACAACTGACGTTTACACAGCACTTCACCACAACTCAAATATCGCAAGTGCCTCGTATTCAATAAAATTAAATCCCACTGTCAGAGACACAGAAAAATAGGAGTAGACCATTCAGCCCTTCAAGCCTGCTCTGCCATTTCCATACTTGTAGGTAAATGCACAACCTATCTTGTGCACAAGCTCTCCCATCAATGACAGCAACGTCTTGATAATCTGTTTCTGCTAGTGCTGGTTGTGGGAGCACTACTCGGCACAACTCCACGCAAGCACCCAGCTTGTAATATAGTGTCATGCTATCTTTAATACCAGGTCAGACAGAAAGAGCTTTTGCTCACCGTCTCAATCTAATGGCCATTCAGAAGCACCAAGTGTAGCACACCCTACATCAAGATTAATAGTGATCAGTGGAGTTACAACTCTCGTAAGATAGAGTAGCAACCAGACAGCCAAGCTAAAAAAATTGCTTGGACTCATTTCTTGAGACAAAAATGATCAAGGGATACGGGGAGAATGCAAGTGGGGCAGATGTGACTAGATCCAACTACTCTTAAAATTCAGGGTGAAATTTCCTCAGGGCCTTGAAAAGCATCATTGTTGCCAAAGTTAGAGTAGGAGATCAGCAAGTCCCAAGGAATGTTTCAGCACAGTGCAGCAAAGACCGCAATAATGGGCAGATACCACTAGAGGACCTCCATGAGCAGCATACACACTTTCTGGGGAGAAGAACTTTCTCAACATTTCTCCCAGCAAACAGCTGACAAAATTCAGACTAAGTTTATTCCTGGCCCTGAAAACAGGCCACTGTTAGAGAAAGCACATGATATACAATAGCAGCTCAAGAAAGAAGCTCACCACCACCTTCCCAAGGGCAATTTGGGATGGGCAATAAAATGTTGAACCATCCAGTGATGTCCGTGTTCCCCAAATGAATAATGAAAGAGAGACCTGGCATATTCTTTCTGGGTGTAGGTCATCATCATGTTATTTTTGGGAATCGGACTTGTGAGCAAGGTCATCTAAATGTGTCCAGGCTCCTTTAATCCAGGAGATTAAAAGACTCCAGATTTCTAATTGACGAAGAACAGAGCTGTTCTTTCTGTGTCCTGAGCTAATATTTACTCCTCAAACTACATCAGCAATAATCCAAAAAAGACCTGGTCATCGTCAGAGATAGTAAGAACTGCCAATGCTGGAGTCTCAGAGATAACACAGTGTAGAGCTGGAGGAACACAGCAGGCCAGGCAGCAGAGGAGCAGGAAAGTTGACATTTCCGGTTGGGACCCTACTCCTCTAATGCTGCCTGGCCTGCTGTGTTCCTCCAGCTCCACACTTTGTTATCTCTGACTCCAGCATTGGCAGTTCTTACTACCTCTGATGATGACCAGGTCTTTTTTTTTGGTCTGGTCATCATCATATTGATGGTCATGGGAGCTTGCTGTGTTCAAATTGGTTGCTACATATCCCCCACTACAATGAGTACAGACAGCCCCGGTTATACACAGATTCCATTGCAGAGTTCGCTTGTTAAGTCTATGTCTACTCAAATCGGAACACAATATTAAGTAGTCATTTATAAATACGAGCGAACGTTCCTTTGTAAGTCAAGGACCACCTTTACACCTGTAAAAGTATTTCATTACCTGTAAAGTGCTTTAGGGTGACCCTGGTCACTAAAGACATTAAATTAATGCAAGTCCTTTTTTAAGTAAAGAATTAAATTATTTTCTAAGCTCTGTGGTTCCAGAAATAAGACATAAACCTCAGGTGAAGAAGAAATATGTAGAGGGATGAGAAAGAATATTTATATGCAGGGGCTGTTATGTTGCATTGTGTTTTGTAGGTGAGTGAATGCAAGATAAACACCTGAAGGAAGAAATATCAAGGGCTGCATTTTAAAAAGGCAAGAAATTGGGATCCAAGTACATAGCTGATACAGAACTAATAGCAGAACAGTAAAAGGGATCCAACCTATATTTAGTTGAGCAGGAAACTGCAATCTCAACTTGTAAAAAACATAAATTCCCTTCATCTGATGTGAAGGGCACACTTTCACAACAGGAACACAGCTTACTTGAGGTCAGTGGGCTAAGCTCTCTTACTCCCTACCCAAATAACCCAGCCAAACAACACAGACGGCTATTGAGGATTATAACAGAGTCACGAATGCAGAGCTGTCTCCTGTTTCACTGGTAGTGATTATATGCTCGGTGCAGAGCACGGACTTTCGGGGTTAGCTGGAGCAGTTTTGAGAAGATTCCCAGCCCTCCCATTAACAATCTTCCCTCCTGTGTGTTTAGATGAAGGATGACTGGGCCCCTTTGAAAACTCACCAGGTCAGTAGAAATGAGGACACGGCATTTATACTGTTTTAGTTTGGACATGGCTTCAAGTCGCTGGTTCTGGTTCATGCTGCCTAAACAGGAAAAAGAATATGGATGGAAATTAGCTCATTAAGGGCTGTAAACAGCACGTTAAAAAGTATTCTAGATTAATAAACCACATTTATTAACCTTTATTCATTTATGGGATGCAAGAGTCACCGGCTAGGCCGGTATTTATTGCCCATCCCTAAATGCATCGGAGAAGATGATGGTGAATTGCCTTCTTGAACAGCCCATGAGATGTTTTTGTATTATTGCAGTTTAATTGTACTCCTACTATGACTCATCAGGAAATCTTCCCCAATGTGATACGTAACTGTACAGACTAGACACTTCAGCTCGTCTATGCATGATTAGCTGACCTCAGCCTGGAAAAACCATGACTTGCCTTAGTACAAGAGAGGAGGAATAGTGCATTCTAGATCCTACGCTGTAATCCTCCTGGAAACAGTCTACATGGGGACTCGGGACAAAAACCCAATCACAGTCAGGCTGAACTTCTTACTGCACACCTCAATCTCACTAACTGAGGGCCACTTCAGGAAGGAGCAGAAGGAGATCATTCTCAAATGGAGAATTATCACAACATGTCAGGACTTTCAGCAGGTGAAGAAGGAGGACATCAGAGGGACAGGGTGCAAGGCAACACTTTGAATTCTGGCTTCTTAAGTTTTAAAAAAAGCACAAAGGATCGAGTTGCAGTTTCAGATGTGATCAACATTCTTGCGCCAATTTTTGAGAACCAACTTTTCCTTGAGCGTTTTAATCTGTTACTCACACACTGAATGATTGCTGGTTATACTGTGGTAAAGGAATCGGTTTTTAAGTAAATGAAAAATAAATTACAGCTGTTTTGAAAACTTTTGGATCAATTAGTGAGTGTCCTTATGCCCAAAGGATTGTTTACTTTGTAAGAGCCTCCTCAAAGACCTTCAAATGGGCACAAGTAAGTAGAAATACAGTGGTGATTAATTCATCCTGAGGGAAGCAGCTGGATATGGGTGACCATGACTTCTAGCACATTTTTAAAACATTTAAGCAGAAAAGATTAAGGAAACTCAACACGAACTGAAAATTCTGATGCTAGAAATTTTGCACTAGTTACTTTGCTTTCTTACTAATTGTGCACAAAGTCATATAACAGAATAGAGTGGAAACTCCCAGTGCCAAGAGATAGCGTTTGGAACAGAATAGCAGTTGTACGTTAGAAACACAGAACACGAACCTGAAATGCATACTGCAGGAAGTCCTTTTGAGGTGAGAATGTCTGCTAGACGCTGGGCCCTATTACAATAAGGAATACAAAATTTATTCAGTGACACTTTTACAATTTTAAAACGTTTCTGAAATATAGCAGGAAGTGACTGATACACTGAAGGACACTAAAATGTCTTATTTAATGAGATACTGGAAGAAAAGCTACGATATTCATATGTCTGTTTACAATGGACCTGCCATTCAATCAGCTAATATATTTTATCTAAACAAAGAAGTGTGAATGTGGAAAAGCAGAAACAAAAACAGAAATTCATGGAAAAACTCAGCACGTCTGGCAGCATGTGGAGAGAACGCAGAGTTAATGCTTTGGGTCCAGTGGCCCTTCTGGAGAACATCACATATTATTTCTTCTCTCTATGTTGCTAATTCAGCCAGGTGCTTTGAAGAGGACAAAATAAAAATTAAGAGTCAGAGAAGGTGCCTTGTACAGAATCATCAACAAAATCTCTGACATTAACTGGCTTAGAGAAGCCAAAGGGTATATAAACCGAAAACACCACTACACTGGCTATGCCTCGGCCCTCTGCAAAGCATTCTCCCTGAAGGCCAGCCAAAAACTGGTCATGTGAAATAATAAATCACTTCCCCAGCTATAAATCAGGAACATTCCAACTAAACTAACTGTTATGTTGTACTCCAATCACACTACCTTGGAGGTCCAAAACAGCCAAAGCTGGCAGCTATGGTGGAGACTCGTTTTCAGTGTCCCATGTGTATAGCTTTGGGAAGGGCATACGATATAAAATTGTTTCAGCAACTAAACAAATTTCTATCCTGCTCACTGCTTTAATCGGGACCAGAGATATCAAGGATTAGATGTACTGGAAAGCAGAGTGAGTCAACATGGACAGACCAGAGAAGCTGAGGTTGTTTGCAAAAGCTCAAGGGGAGATTTAATAGTGCGAAAAATCACGAAGGGTTTGATGGAACAAATCAACATTTCCACTGTCAGAGGACTCTGCAACCAGAGGGTACAGATTTCAAGTAAATTATAACAGAATGGGGGGAAAACAGGGAGGAGGAGGAGGAGGAGGAAGTAAAAATATTTACGCAGTGAGTTATGATTTGGAATGTTCTGTCCCAAATTGCAGCGAAAGTAGGTAATAATTTCAAATAAAAACAAGTCCAATAACTTCAAAGAAAAAAATCAGATCGATACTCAAAAAGGGAAAAATTCACAAAGCTATGGCAGAAAAGCAAGGGAATGGGAGCAAATGGGTAACTATTTCAAAGAGCTAGCTCAGGCAGAGTGAGTGGAAAGGCTTTGTACTATTCTGTGAATCCATGGTTCTATGACAATGTAATGTTCAAGAGAATATCGACTGCATCCACTGTACCTGCTGTGAAGGTTAGAGAAGACCAGAGCTTGGTTGAAGGGAATCTTACTGAACAACTCCAGTAAATGCTGCATTTTCTCTTCAAAGATCTTGTGTGGAAGTGGGTAGGAATTTACAACCTTGTAGAACTGCTTCAGCCCTGTTGGGTAGTAATCATCTGGATTAGAATACATTAGTTTTTTTTGTTAAATCATCCATGGTCTCAGAACATCATGTGTTACAGCTGAAATCCAGTATCCTTGGAATCGAAACAGTACCGCATTTCGGATTTTCCCAGATTCCACATTGCCCAGCGAATTAAAGCTACTGGTCTTTAAAGGGAGAGACACCTATTTATTTATGTGAGCATTATTGTAAAACAAACTGCAGCAGCCAGGCATTCACGAAACTTCTACCTAATTGTGATCAAGTCTGATACTCAGCTATGTTTCTGGACTGTGAATGCCTTTTTCTGATCTTTAGCTAATGTTGCAGAGATTCCTGGTTGCTAATTAAATGGAAAGTAACCTGTAAAATCTGAGGTCAGTGGTGATAACCAGGTGCAATACAGCATTATCAAACAGGCAGTTATTAAACCAACAGACTAACTGATGTAAACGTGGCAAATGTTGAGTGGTGCTCAGAGAGAAAAATGCCCAGTTTTTGTGCAGCCAGGTTTATCATATGCCAATAAAAGGTTTAAAATGCTGGCTTTGAATGAACAAAAATGTTCTATTGAGAACAGATTTTAATCATACATGCTCAAAAAGTTTGTAAACATATTCAAACTGCTCTGCTTCAACTCCTCTGAAAGCAGGTTTAATGACCCATTTGTCAAAATGCTCTCTCCGGCCCAAGCTTAAGTGGGCAGTATCATAGACCCTCAAGTCAGGGCTTCCCAAAGCGGGGCTCACAAACTCCAAGACCGCAATGGACACCGTGAAGAACTGACTGAGTTACAGCAGCTGTGTGCCAGCTCTGAGTCTCACTTTACAGGAACTCTCCTCACTCTCCCCAACTCACAGAAAGTTCCCTCATCCCTCACAGTTCCCACCTAAGGGTCTGCAACAGTTTTCAAGCAATAAAAATGGAATACAGTGACAAACTATTTAGGAAACACAGCCTCGCGTGTACTGTTAGGTGCTCAGTTGGACATTGCACAGCAATGTTATTACAGACGCAATTTTCAACAAGTGTTGGCCATGATTCAAGGAGCATCAAACTCTCGTTTGAGTCTGAACGTTTGGTTTCAAAGTTCTCTCCAGATCCTTGAATATTAAAAAAAAAGGCTGTCACTCCAAAGCAGGACTGAGGGAGTGCTTCGCTGTCAGCAAGGCCTTATTTCATATGAAGCAATAGAAAGAATTTCCATCTGCTCCCTCAATTCAATGGAAATGATCCAACAACATTAATTTTAAGAGATGCAGAAAAGTTTTCCCCAGTCACATCATTATTTCTCTCTTGAACAGAAAACTGCAGAAACACTAAGAAAATTGATCAGCATCTTGTGCTTGGGTTGTGAATTCTTCTCAAAAGTTCATCTGACCCTTCCTCAGTGTACAGTTCTTCTCAGCCTTTGCCTGCTCACTGCACCCCGCAGTTTGATGGGCAAAGATCCAACACGGATCACAACAACCCACTGGAATCAATTAAAAAAGTTCAACACATGAAGCTGCTGCTGGCTCCACTGACAAACAGATCAAGGCTGAAGGATCACACAGGCGAAAATTCTGTCACAAGAGTGGGAAGTGCATCACCTCCGAGCTGCAACAAATGAAGTTTGTCTGCTACTCATTTCACCAAATCCTTGAACCAAAACAAAAAGAATAAAAATGAATTCTTCCCTTCTCCATCGGATTTTCTCAACTTGCAGACTCTCCGCTCCTGGCCTTCACTGACACATACCAGGAAAATTAATGAAAACTGACAAGAGACATATGTTCACATAGCTTTTCATCTTACACTTTTCCTGTATTTGTCCTGAAAAGTAACTTTCAAAACAGCCACTATTGATATTACAGGGAAATGTAGGCCACCTTCAGCAATGTATCTGCGTCAGGCACTGGTGGACTACTTGCTCTCTGCAATGAGAATACTTCATTTCCTGCCACCTCTAACTAAGCTGACGCTTAAAAGGTCGGCCTTGCTTGACTTGCTGCAGTAACTGCAAGTCATCCCATACTGAGCACAACAGCAAGTTCTCCCCATGTCCCAGTCTCAATGAATAACAGCAACAGGAACAAGACAGTGGTGACAATTAATCTTACTGTGGGTTGTGTGAAAAGTTGTCTGGATAGAAAAAGTTTTGCATTTCATTCGATTTATTTATTGTCACATGCATTTTGTTACAAAATTCAGTGAAAAGTGCTGCACAGTGTCGCCACTCTCTGGAGTCACCTTAAAACAGAACATAATGGCAGAAAAATTTTAAAAAAGTCGACTTTAGTCGTTAACTGCTCCGCCATGGGCCTGGAACAGCCAGCCACTAGTCCCTTCGCCGTGCCATCAGAACAACAGTCACCATCTCGCCTCCACCGATGCTGCCACCATGAGCCGTCGTTGGGCCTCACCGGTGGTGCCGGGTCTCAACTGGCTCAAGCTCAGGGCCACCGACACCACCAATAGTCTACTCCAGGCCCACCTCGCTGATGCTGCCAGGTCTCATACTGGGCCCAGTCTCGCCTCTGCTGCTGCCTCCACGAGTCGGCGCTGGATGCAGGCACTGACCTCCACCACAGCAGCCATGAGTTCAACCCAGGCTCACCTCGCCACCATGACTGAACTCTTCACAACAGGCAAGTGAAAAGAAACAAAAAGAAACGCAGATGCTACAGACAAGCCCTCTGCCAAAGTAATAACATTTACCACACTCCAAAAGTACTTCTTTGATGCGCTCAGGTATTTCAGCACTGCAGTAAGGTGCTACAAAATCAAACTACAAATTGAAAAAGGTTCATCCATCACTAGCTCAGTGACATAGTGAAGCAAACAAGAACCGCTGAATTCAGACATGGGAAATAAATATCCTGATTGCCCACTTTAAGCACTCATGTTACGGTAGCGAGAGCAGAAATTGCTGGAAAGGCTCAGCAGGTCTGGTGGCATCTGGGGAGAGAAGGCAGAGTTAACGTTTCAGGTCTGGCGACCCTACTTCAGAATTGTCACAGCAATTTTACAGTCTGTGTTTGTCTAATTGTGACCAATCTGTCCTCTCAGCCAAAATAAATCAGTGGAGACATTAGACACAAACAATGGAAATGTTTGGGTATAAATTGTGATTGTGGGGCTGATCTATATTACACGATTGATGAAACCAAGCTGCATTAATGGAGCTAATGTAAAAGTTTTCAATGCATTTGAATGATGGAGCAGACTCTAGAGACTGTAGTAAAAACTGAAAGAACTGCGGAAGCTGTACGTCACAGACAAAAACGGAAATTGCTGGAAAAACTCAGGTCTGGCAGCATCTGTGGAGAGAAATCAGAGTTAACATTTCCGGTCCAGTGACCCATGGGACGATTAATTCCTTCTACACCAGCCCAACAACACAGCTAAAGAGAGTAGTTTAACTATCAGTCTAGCGCTTTCTTTCTCACTGAAACAATGCTGCACTGCCTGGCACAAACTTGCACTTCAGAAACCTGGCTCCAGATCATTCAAAAATACCACTTATAAAAATGGAGAGAGTAAAACCAAAGAGTTTCATACATTGTTTTGAATCCAGCAGCCTCTGGCAAAGTGGCAGAGGTTCAGTGTGGCACGCTGTTTCACCCAGTAAACTGAATTGGTTCAGAAATTCCTCACCAGTGCTAAGTTACTTTTTCCCTATGTATCAACTCGACTTTCTACCTTTCAAAGCATTAAACAGTAAATATCAAGGTGGGCTTACCAATGAGTGATGGATCAGTAGGGTTCAGTCGGACAAAGCTGGGATCCCTCATATACCTCGTTAAATGATGGGCCAATGACTCCGGGTATGTTGCAGACAAGGCCACCATCTGCTTATTTGATGGCAGCGAAGAATAAATCCAGCTATGAAGAAACAGAAAAGAAAAATCTTTAGGCTATCAAACTGCTCCCCATAAGTGCTGTCAATTTGGATCCATGTCAGTCGGTAAGACAGAAACAAGAACACCTTTCTTTGTAGATAGAGTTTATTAACTCCTCAGTCTTACAGCTCCTTCCACACTAGTTCTACCTGTTCCTACTGCATTACATTTTCTAATTCACATCTATGGAGCAGGTGGGACTTGAGCCCGGGCGTCCTGGCTCATAGGTAGAGAAATTACCACCGAGTCACAAGAACACCCATTCCATCACAAACCACAATCATCTGCTTGAGGAGAGGCAATGGCCTAGTAATATTATCACTAGACTGTTAATCCAGAAACCCAAACAATGTCCTGGGGACCTGGGTTCAAATCCTGCCATGGTAGATGGTGGAATTTGAATTCAGTAATAAAAAAATCTGGAATTAAGAGTCTAATGATGATCTTGAAACCAGTGTCAATTGTTGGAAAAAAAACCCCATCTGTTTCACTAATGTCCCTTTGGGAAAGAAACTGTCGCTATCATCTCATCTGGCCTACATGTGACATCTGGCCGACATGTGACACCAGACCCACAGCAACGTGGTCGACTCTTAACTGCCCTCCAAGCAATTTGGGATGGGTAATAAATGCTGGCCTAGTCAGCAACACCCATATCCTGTGAATGAATTTAAAAAGCGTCTTTTTATATTAGTAATCTCTTCTATTAATATAAGTAAAGCTGCTGGGCGGGGGGGGGGGGGCTCATGTGGCACAGTGACAGTGCCCCTATCTCTGGGCTAGAAGACTCCCGTGTTGGAAATGTGATGCATATCCATACAGACTGATTAAAAAAAAATTAATTAGAAAGACAGTAGGATAGAAGAAAGATCTGTTTAGGCATGTGGAGATCAAATTTATTATATAAAAACTAACTTGAATGAGAAGTCAAGTTTAGAATGTAAATGCAACAATAATGTGTAGTCATGTATACCAATATCTATTTCAAGCAGAAGTGGTCACGTCGAAGTGAATCAAACTTTACTTCACATTCTAGATTCTGTAGTTGGTGGCTGTTCTGTAATTTACCAGCAGACAGGAATGGGTTGGCGTTAGTGTACAGGAGTATCTGGTTTTGCAGGATTAAATGACCTCTTGGTTCTCCTACCTGTACTTGAATCATCAGGTTTTTCTGGCAAAGAATTTGTCCCTTTCTCTCAGCTGTCCTCACAGATACTCAGCTGCTTTTTCTGGTAGTAGTGGCCTACAATCTGGCCTCAAACAGCACATGGGTACCATGATCGGCAGACACCCCTCTCGCCTCCTTTCTCTCCCCCACAGCTTGGAATCCTGCAATCCGTGCACGGAATTCCCTAATCTCCACTCGGCAGAACAGCAGAGATTAGGAAATCTGCAGCAGACAATGGCTGTGGAAGAGTTCAAATCGGAAATCTCCCACAAGGTGAACCTAGTCTCATAGACCTTTAATCATCATCATGAAGGGACATGCTCACATACCTGACAATTAACAAAATGTTCACACACAGAGGAATAGCTTGAGTGACAGCTCAGGCAGAATCTACTTAACCTGGCTTTAACCTTTCAGGAATCGGAGCGCCTGCAAAGACCACACACTTTAGGAAACCTAAAGTACATATAACCCCGACATGTAGTGTCGTAGTGTCATACTGTCAAGGAACCATGCTGCTGGAAGTTACACAGCTTTGCTCAAACATTCACTTAATAGATGCCTAACCAAGCTGTGACTATCCAGTGCAAACATGTGTGTGTTTAAAAAGGAAGGGAAAGAAAGGTGTTTGTTTAACTTTAAGATGACAACAGCAAGTTCCGTGAATCAATTCTATAGTCAAGCAGCTGGGAGTGGTCCTTGGAGACGCTGACTGACTGGCTGACAGTCAGACATAGGGATGAGACCTGTAATGAGGGAGCTGGGATTCAGATCACTCAACTCCAAACAACCCAACAAAAAAGCAATGGCCCCAGCTTACACAGTTCCTCATGGGAAGGAAGCATGGTTTTAAATTGCCCCCACGTAGCAGTTTTCACAAAAGCAATTGGCAAGCCCCCAAGCCTCAACTTTTAACAAAGGTGAGGCTTTCTTCTGGTCTGCTCCTCGCTGGGGAGTGTTCGGCTCAGTCAAACAACCAAGGATTGTAAGCATAACCGAAAATGCCGGAA
Source organism: Ginglymostoma cirratum (assembly GCA_024137785.1). Classification (NCBI taxonomy): domain Eukaryota; kingdom Metazoa; phylum Chordata; class Chondrichthyes; order Orectolobiformes; family Ginglymostomatidae; genus Ginglymostoma; species Ginglymostoma cirratum. The sequence continues at coordinate 6,042,061 of JAHRHZ010000027.1, forward strand.
GAATACAGCAAGTAAGGCAGTATCTGTATGGAGAGACATACAAAGCTGGTTGGAATCACACCTAGCAGAAAGGGAGATGGCTGTTGTTGGAAATCATTCATCTCAAGTCCCAGGAGATTTCTGCAGGAGGTCCTCAGGTCAAATATTTTCTATTCAACCTGTTCACAGATGTTGTGACACATCTCTAGAGTAAGTGAGACTTGAACCCCAGCTCCTAGCCAAGAGGTGGGGACACTACCACTGCACTCCAAGAGCCCCATTCCCTGTGATAGTGATGATTCCAAGGAAACTGTCACTGGTTCAATTTATGGCCTTCTCTCAATCATAAGATCTGAAGCAGGAATGCTTATTGATGGCAACACAATGTTCAGCACCAATAACGTCTCCTCAAATACCAAAACAGTCTGTTCTGAAATGCAGGAATATCTGGCCAATATCCACGCTTAGATGGTAAGTGGCAAGTAATATTTGCATAAGTGAAAGGCAATAACCATCTCCAACAAGACAGCTTCTAATCATTGTCCCTCACCATTCAACGGCATTGCCATCACTCTTACTCCCCCATTATCAACATCCTGTGGGTTACCATTCACTTCAAACTGAAGTGGACCAGCAATATAAATACAGGAGCAAGTCAGAGGCTAGGAGTGCTGAGAGTAACTGCCCAAATCCTTTCCAGCATCTACAAGGCACAAGTGGGAAATGTAATGGAATGCTCCCCAGTTGCCTGGATGGGTGCAACTCCAACAACATAGAAGAAGCTTGACACCATCCAGGACAAAGTATCCCATTTGAATGGCACCACATCCAACACCAGTGCAGTGGCAGCAGTGTGAACAAGATGAATTGCAGTAACTCACCCAGCTTCCTAAGACAGCACTTTCCAAACACGCAACCTCTACCACCTTAGGGAACAAGGGCAGCAGATGCATAGGAGCACGACCACCTGCAAGTTTCCCCTCCAAACAACTCACCATCCTGGCCTGGAAATACCATTGTGCCTTCAGTGTCGCCGGGTCAAAATCCTGAAACTCCCTCCCTAGCAGTGTTGCGTGCCCCTATCCCCAATGGACTACAGTGATTCAAGAAGGCAGTCCATCACCACCACCTTAGGGTAATAAATGTTGCCTTAGCCAGCAATGCTCACATCCCATGAAACAAAATAAAACAAGTTCATCAGAACAGGGAAAATGAGAGATGTATTCGGCTTTAAGACAGTCTCTTTGGCCCTGCAGTAGTAACAGTTCTACCATTCAATCTCTCCTCCTGTCGAACCTGCCTTCCATTGATCATATCCCACGAACCCCCAGGCTCGAAGTCTCTCTTTTAGATCTCTAACTTTTTCCCTAGCTATGATAAGAGGTCACAGGCATGAAATGTTAACTCAATTTCTCTCTCCAAACTGATGCTGCCAGATCTGGAGGAACATTTATAGTATTTTCTGCTTTACTTCAGCATCCGCAGTATTCTGCTTTTCAAGTGTGGACCTTACGAATGTAATTTTTAGTTCTGTAGTTTGGTGACTTAAGCATCCTGATCGGTTGACACATGATGCTCACAAAATATATTCAGTATTTCATCAAAGAAAATACAGCTGTCAAATTCTACCAGAATTTCCCTGCACGGAAAGCTATTCAGCTAATCATGTCTGTGTGCCCCCTCTGAAGGAGCTATCCAATTAGTCCCGCTCTCCTTTCCCGTAGCCCTGTAAATCTTTCCCACTTCAAGAATATGTCTAATTTTCTTTTGAAAATCAATTTATTTCATGCAGTGCATTCCAGGTCATAGCAACCTAACGCTGTCACATCCTGCTCAACAACGTTCACAGTGGATACATGCTCATTTGAGAAATGCAGCATATATAAAATTTAATCGAGGCGAAACAACAGTCTCAGAAGGCTGTGTAATTACTAAAAAGAAAATCCAAGGCTGTAATGCAATTTAGTGCCTTCAGGTGGAGTTGCAGAGCCTCAGACGGGTCCAACATCAATTACATCAAGGTTCAGAGAAAAACTACGAGGACAGGTTGCACAAACTCAGGCTTGGGTTCCCTTGACCACTGATGACAGAGGAGTGCAATCAACAGGGGTTGAACACAGGACATACACACTCTCACTAGAACTGGAAGCAAAAACCAGGAAGAATCATCATGTGATTTGAACTAGGATATAACCAGGGTTGAAATCAGGAATTTTTTTAAAATTCTGCCCATGCAATGGGTTGAATAAGTTTAAAACTGTCTCCCCAGAAAAGTAGCCAAGAGTGAGACAGTGGAAACCTTGAGGGTGGAGGCCGGATGATGTTTTGCTGGGCAAGGATAGCAAAGGAAACATGACACATGTGGGTACATGGCAGTCAAAGAGTAGATCAGGCACAGGCTCTCTTTTTTAGAAAACACATTCATTCACGAGATGTGGGCATCACTGGTTAAGTCAGCATTTATTGCCCATCCCTAAATGACCTGAGAAAGTGGTGGTGAGCCACTACAGTCATTGGGTTGTGGGTACACCCACAATGCTACTTGCAAGTGTGTTCCAGGATTTTAACCCAGCCAAAAGTCAGGATGGTATGCGCCTTGGAAGGAAACTTACAAGTTTTGGTGCTCCCACGTATGCTTCCCTTGTCATTCCAGATCGCAGAAGCCTCATGCTTGGAAGGTGTTGAAGGAGCCTTGGTGGATTGAATGGCTTATTTCTGTATATCTGTCACCTCAATACATCTAGACAGATGGATTTCAAGCCAACCCCACTCAGACCCCAAAAATCACTATGGTCATCTGGGTGAGACATCAGAGAACAGATAAAACAGTGGAAGGCGAGTGTGTTATGTTTGTGTGCATGTTAGGGGGAGTTTTGCAGGATATGGATGAAAAGAAGAGAAACAATTTCAGGTCACTGAACTGGCATCAAATGTGAAACATTCACCCCCATTTTGTGCTTTCTTTTCCACAGGCACTGCTTGACCTGCCAGGTGCCCCCAACATTTTCCATTTTTATTCAGAGCTCCGATAAAATGCCTTTTGGTTCCCTGTAAAAAGGAACAAACTTTGCTTAAAATGTTTTGTCCCCTTCCCACAGTGTCTGCATTCATGGAAATTCCTTTTCATCCAACAAAAAAAATTCAGGACTCAAAGGGGCCTTTTTATTATCAAGGCACTGCTCCATTTCAATGAGTGAATGGGCCACAGTAACAAAACACTTACTGTGGGTACTGAGTCACCGTTAGGTGACTTCACAAATGCGAAATAGCGACATTTTAAAATAGTTGTCTGTATCAAATAAACTGCTTTGGCCCTTCAACAGCAAGTACAGCTTTAAGAGAAATATTTTGAAATGTCACAATTTGTAATTGCTCACTTACTTGATCTGCTCCTGGAAGCTGCCCTCTTCCAGCAACTTATCCGCCTCATCTAATACGAACAAGCGGATGCTGACCGTCGGGAGAAAGCCAATCTCGATCAGCTGTTTAATGCGACCTGCATTGAGGGAAGTCATTTGCTTCAGTAAATACATGTGACACGCATGATGAGGCAATACGTTCCTCAAAAAAAAAAGGTCCACATAAAGCAGATGCTCACCCTTCGCATCAGTAAAGCAAGATTGATAAGGTTTTTACAAGTTAAGAGTACCTCAGGAACATGGAGCTAAGGGGTGGGCAAATGGAGCTGCGTCACAATCTCACTGAATGGCAGAGCAGAAGAAGGGTTAAAACCGTTTGTTCCTACTCTCACAAACTCTATAGCATGTCAATTTGTCCAGATTACTGCAGATTCGCTAATCTAGTAACCCAGACCCAAGATCAATGTTCTCAGGACATGGGTTCAAATTCCATCACAGCAAAAGGGGACATTTTAATTCAATTAAAAAAAGACTAAAATGCTAGTCCAATGGTAACTATGCAATCCCTGTCATTTATTGTAAAAACTCATCTAGTTCACCAATGCCCCTTACAGATGGAAATCCACCATCCTTCCCCAGTCTGCCTCTAAAATGGTCTAACCAGCTACTCAGCTTCAAGGGCAATTAGGGATGGGCAACAAATGATGCCCTTGCCAGTGAGGCCTACACCCCACGAAAGGGTAAATTTTAAAAAGACTGAGGACCTACAAATAGCTCTCAGTTACCACAGTATCGTTAGAAGATTGAGTGTTAAGTTCCATTTCAGAGTTGAGTACATAACTCAGGCTACCATTCGATGGCAATACCATGGAAGTGTCGCACTTTGGAGATTCCATCTTTCATATGACATGATAAACAAACGTCCAATTGCCCCTCACAGATGAGCACCTCACAGTGCTATTCCAAACAGCTGCAGGGCAGTTCTCTACCGTCCTGGCCAATACTTATCCTTCAGTCACATTGCTCTCTACAGAATCCTGACAGTATATAAACAATAGCAGTTCACACAGTGCAACAATGACTATATATCAAAAGTCCTTCAATGGCTGTAAGACACTCCCAGCCCAGGGTCCTGGAAAAGTGCTTCACTTGCTCATATCTTATCAACAGAGAGCAGAAAATGACCTACAAGTCTCTGCATCCATTCTAGCCAGTACACCCCCCTGGAGAGTATTGCAAGTTTCCAAAATTATTTGTTCCACATAGTTTACAATTTCTCAGCCTCCAAGAAATAACAAGAGACTCACAAGATGCCATTTGCCTCTCAAATTATGATACTTCAAGTCCCTCTGTGGTCTCACCCCTCACTATCTCTGATCTCCAATAGCTGTAAAACCCTCCCAGATAACTGCAGATCTCTAATTCTGTCCCCTTCAGAATCTCCAATCGTCACTGCACCAGCACGGAGAGGAATTACGTGCCCAGCTTCTGAGGACCAAGACTTTGATTCTCCACCTTACCCCCTTCCTACACAAAGCTCCTTGAAATCCTTTGTGACCAAGCTGTAAGTCTGCTTGCTTGGCCCAAAGTCGGTACCGTAGGCTAAAACTCTGTGAAATGCCTTGGGAAAGCATTCCAGCTGGTGTTCTGTTCTAGAATTCTCTCACCTGGAGACCCTACTGCGATATGGCATTTCTTCAGCCGCATTTTGTCTAGGTTCAGTGGGGTCCCTCCAATGAAGACATGACATTCCAGGCCCTCCATTTTAATGCCAATTGCTGTAATGACTGAGTGGATTTGGACTGCAATTTCCCTGGTAGGCGCCAGAACGAGAACCTGCAATCAACAAGGAAAGAACGGGCCATCAACACAACTTACAGAGTAGGTATATCGAGATTAGAGAACACTACAGCAGCAGCAAAGTAATCAAATTGTTGCTGGGGATGGAAGAAAAATTGGATGGAAAGTTGTGTTTCCGAGACAGAGAATGAAGAACATTTTTCTGAAAATTAACGGCTTTCTCCTGGCCATTCTAGCCAATATTCAGTCATCAACCAATCATCATGCTGTTATAGAGTCACAGAACCGTACAGTCATACAGCACAGAAAGAGACCCTTCGGCCCAACTCATCCCTGTCAACCAGTTTCCTAAACTGAACTAGTCCCATTTGCCTGCATTTGGCCTATATCCCTCTAAACCTTTTCTATCCATGTACCTGTCCAAATGTCTTTCAAATGTAATTGTACCCACTTTACCACATCCTTTAGCAGCTCGCTCCATTCACACAGCACCCTTTGCGTGGAAAAAGTTGCCGCTCAGGTCCCTTTTAAATTTTTCCCCTCTCACCTTAAATCTATGCCTCTAGTTTTGGGCTCCCCTATCCTGGGCAAAAGACTTTGCCTCTTCACCTTATCTATGCCCCTCATCATTTTATAAACCTCTATAAGGTCACTCCTCAGCCTCCTACTCTCCAGGGAAAAAAGTCCCAGACTATCCAGCCTCTTCTTAGAATTCAAACCCTCCAATCTTGATAATATTCCTGTTAATCTGTTTTTGCATCCTTTCCAGTTTAATAACATCTTTCCTACAGCAGGGCAACCAGAATTGTATACAATACTGCAAATGCGTCCTAGCAAATGTCTTGTACAGCTGTAACATGATGTCCCAACTCCTAAACTCAATGCTCTGACAGATGAAGGCAAGCGTGCCAAATATCTTCTTTGTGAGATTATGTGGGGCACAGACTGGCTCGAGTTCCCAGTGTTTTAGTAGTAGCTACAGTTCAAAAGTGCTCCATTGATTGTAAAACACTTGAGAGTGTGTTCCAAACATGAAATGTGCTATGTAAATGCAAGATCTCAACTCCTGCTTCCACTTAAATACTTGTAATGTGAGCAAACATTGCCCTAGGTAATCTGTGTCCAACCATGCACTCCCACTTCCCATGCATTCAAGCTTTTAAAACTAGGAGAGGCGGAGAAATATCTGCTGCCCGGTTTTCAACACTGTCTGAAAGCTCAAGCAGAAACTGTCAGAGATCGCTTGGAACAATACTGCACTGGGCTCAGTGCTTTTCCCGATTACACACAACTGGGCAGGTTTCTATGGCAAGAGTGTGCAAAATGAAGTTAACTATAGTTGAGAGAGGTTGTTTGCTGGTAACTGCTTGCCGAAAAAGAGGCATGCTGTCAAAGCTTTTTGTCTCGCTCCCATCAGGACAGACAAAAGAATTCCAAATTTCAAAGGGAACAACAATTTACACAGCACAAGAAAAGGGCAATATGCAAAGTTCAGAACAACCTCTGCAAGTTTCACACAAATGCTAACCTGCGTTGCCGGATTCTCTAGGATAAGGGAGTCCAATGCAATTGTAGCAAATACACATGTTTTCCCCGTACCGGATTTAGCTTGCACAATCAGATCTGAAAGAGACACATAACTTTGTAAAGAAAAATCACATGCTGAATTTTCGAGCTTAAGACGTGATCCATTGCAGCACTGGTTATACTTAATGATGTCGTGAAGCATATCCAGAGTTCTGGTGCCTTTTAAGTATTGTAATCAAACTAATTAGCTGCACATAGTACAATATCCTTGATTATTTTAAATTGCTCCCACTACCACCACCCGCAATGACAGCCCAGTAATCACCAGCACTTCATTGTTAATTACCCCATTCAAAACAGCACAGATGCGGAAAGACAGAAAATTAATTTATCTTGTAGCGTTTCTTTCGGGGAGCAACTGACCATAACAGAAACGTTTTACTGAAATCTAGCAGTGACCAGGAGGGAAACAAAACCAATCACATCAAGTCACACTATATCACCGTCTTATGTTGAGAAGCCAAGCAAAGTTTCTTGTGTCAATATTTCAGTTATTAAACTCACATCGGAATATTTTATGGTGTTTAAACTTAGGGGCGCAGATGTCTACTCTGACAAAAATTGCCTCAGTTACACAGCAGCTATTGGTTACCACAGAGTCATACAGATGCACAGCATGGAAACAGACCCTTTGGTCCAACTCGTCTGTACCTACCAGATTAATCTAGCCTCATTTCCCAGCATTTGGCCCATATTCCTCCAAACGCTGCCTTTTAAATGGCTCAAAAGTAGGAGACAGAGGAGAGTTGCTTTTCAGACTGGAGGTCTGTGACCAGCGATGTGCCGCAAGGATCAGTGCTAAGTCCACTGCTTTTTGTCATTTATATATATGATTTGGATGTGAACATAGGAGGTATGGTCAGTAAGTTTATAGATCACACCAAAATTGGAGGTGTAGTGGACAGCCAAGAAGGTTACCTCAGAGTACAACAGGATCTTGATCCGATGGGCCGAGGAGTGGCAGATGGAGTTTAATTTAGATAAGTGTGAGGTGCTGCATATTGGAAAGGCAAATCAGGTTTGACTTACATACTTCATGGTAAGGTCTTGGGGAATATGACTGAACAAAGAGACCTTGGAGTGCAGGTTCACAGTCCCTTGAAAGTGGAGTCGCAGGTGGATACGGTAGTGAAGGCGGAGTTTGGTATGCTTGCCTTCATTGAGTATAGGAGTTGGGAGGTCATGTTGCAGCTGTACAGGACATTGGTTAGGCGACTTTTGGAATACAGAATTCAATTCTGGTCTCTCTGCTATAGGAAAGATATTGTGAAGCTTGAAAGGGTTCAGAAAAGTTTTACAAGAAAGTTGCCAGGGTTGGAGGGTTTGAGCTGTAGAGAGGCTGGAGCAATTTCCCTGGAGCGTCAGAGGCTGAGGGGTGACCTTATCAAAGTTTATAAAATCATGAGGGGCATGAGTAGGTGATTAGTCAAGGTCTTTTTCCCCAGGATAGGGGAGTCCAAGACTAGAGGGTATAGGTTTAAGGTGAGAAGGGATAGATTTAAAAGAGACCTAAGGGGCAAAGTTTTCTCACACAGAAGATGGTGCATGTATGGAATGAGGTGCCAGAGGAAGTGGTAGAGGTTGGTACAATTACAACATTTAAAAGGCATCTGAATTGGTACATGAATACAAAGGGTTTAGAGGGATATGGGCCAAATGCTGGCAAATGGGACTAGATTAATTTAGGATATCTGGTCGGCATGGACAAGTTAGACCAAAGGGTGTCTTTCCATGCAGTACAGCTGTGTGGCTCTAAATTTTGTGATTGTACCAGCCTCCACAACTTCCTCTGGCAGTCATTCCACACACGCAGTACCCTCTGCATCTTCAGAAACACCTCCCAAAGCCAGCAACTTCTCAACAAGGCAAATGGTACAGGGGAAAGTCTCCTCCAGTCCCACATTCCTATCACATTGCAGATTTTGATCAGTGTTCAAACAGCTCATGCCCCTAAATACACTGAAGGAACACCTTTTACTCAAAGACTGAAGTACTTCAATAAGTGGAAGAAGAAAGCGCACCTCTCCCCAATTCCCATTTCCACTTCCTCGATCCACTTACATTCTCAAACACAATTTCACAATCTAGACTCCATACTCTCCTTTACAACCCTCGCTGCCATATCCCCCTCCTGTATGCCAACCCATCATACCCCCTTTCTGGTTATAATCACTCCTCTCCTTCCATCAACCCTCTCTCCTCCTCTCACTCATCCCCACCACACATCCCCTCATTCTACCACCCCAACTCCCTCATTCTCTACCAACACCTCATTCACTGACCCCCTCCCCAACCCTCTCTCCTCCCACACCTCACTGTTCCCATTTCTACTCCCTATCCTCAATCTACCCCCTCAACACTTCCCCTCACTCTACTCCCAACACTCCCTATCCCTCAATCTCCCTCTCCTTCTCCCCAACTCCCACCCCTCGCCCTACACTCCCCATACTCTCTCTCTTCCCCCCCCCGCATCACTGTGACCCGCACCTATCCCCCAGCTCATACACCCGCCACCCTTCCCTCCCTCTACCCATTCCCCACCACATCCCCCCCTCGCTCCCCTACCTCTACCCAATGCATACCCCCCACTCCCTCACCGCCAAACACACCCTCCACCCGCTCCCACACCGTCCCCCTGACCCTCACCGCCCCCCCGCTCCCTCTACCCACTGCACAACCCCCCACCTCCCTCACCGCCAAGCACCCCCTCCCCCCGCTTCCTCTACCCACTGCACACCCCCCCGCTCCCTCACCGCCAA
>JAHRHZ010000027.1:6054859-6096614 GCA_024137785.1 Ginglymostoma cirratum
CACACACACACACTCTCTCTCCCCATCTCATGCACACGTACTCTCTCTCCACCCTCCCCCCCACCTCCTCTCACGGACAAAGACTCTGCCTTTTCCCTCACTCTCACACACTCTCTCTCCCCCTCCTCACACACTCTCTCTCTCTCACACATACACACGTGAATCTATGGGGTGAATTTATATTTGCAGATACATTTTATTTTGTTCAAAAAGCACACAATTTGTAGATAGACAGTCAATGTAGTGTTTTATAAATTCCTACTTTAGAAATAAAACCAGTCTGACTCCAAACTAAAACACAACAGATTCCAAACAATTCCTGCTCCTATGATGCTGCTTGGCCTGCTGTGTTCATCCAGCTCCACACCTTGTTTTCTCAAACCTAACATGCATTGTCTAAAAATCTAAATCATTGTCTAAAATGTCACCACTTCTTTACACTGATTAAGCCTTTTTATCTCCTTGGACTGTGACTTGAAAGGAGTTCAGGGATTTACATATATATATTATTCAATTAAATTCTAACTGATTAAAGATTTAACAGCATCCTAGTTTTGTTTAGTACATCCTCATCAGTGGTGTGAACTTTTGATCTTTTGCTTATAAATTCTGATACTACCTCTCTCACTAACACCTGAAGGAGGACTGAGGCTCCGAAAGCTTGTGTTTTCAAATAAACTTGTTGGACTATAACCTGGTGTTGCGTGACTTCTGACCTTTTCTACCCCAGTCCGACACCGGCACCTCCACATCATAGCATTTAGAAGAACGAGGTTCTTAGAGGGGTTGACAGGGTAGATGCCGAGAGGTTAATCTCCTTGTGGGAAAGCCTAGGACCAGAGGGGAACATTTCAGTGTCAAGGTCACCTAAAGAAGAAGAGCAATTTCTTCTCTCAGACAGTAGTAAATCTGTAGGATTCTTGACTGCTGAGGGGTGTCGAGGCTGGGTTATTAAGTATGTTCAAGGCCGATATATTTAGTCAGGAGGGGTATCAAGGGTTATGGTGAAAGGGCGGGTAAGTGGATTTGAGGATTATCAGATCAACAATGATCTTATGAAGGCAAAGTAGTCTCGTTGGGCTGAATGACGTATTCCTGCTGCTATATCTTACACTCTTATAGACTTATAGAATCCCTACAGTGTGGAAACAGGCCCTTTGGCCCAACAAGTCCACACTGAACCTCAGAACATCCCACCCAGACCCATCCCCCTATGACACACCTAACCTACACATCCCTGAACACTACGGGCAATTTCCCATGGCCAATCCACCTAGCCTGCACATCTTTGGACTGTGGGAGGAAACCCACGCAGACACGGGGAGAATGTGCAAACTCCACACAGACAGTCGCCCGAGAGTGGAATTGAACCCAGGTCCCTGGCGCTGTGAGGCAGCAGTGCTAACCACTGAGCTACCGTGTGGGCAATTGTCCATATCGTTGGGTAGATGCCAGTGTGTAATTGTAGTGGAGGTACTTTACTACGAATACATCCAGTTCTCGAGTGCGAGTATATTTTTTTCTGGAATGTTGTGAGGGTCTATTATGTTTGCAGTACCCAGTCCACTCACCTGTTTTGTAATATCACAAGGAGTGAATCGAATTGACTGAAGATTGACATCTGACATTTTTGCACGTCTAGAGGAGGCCAAGATGGATTATCCGCTTGGCACCTCTGGCTGAAAATGTATGCAGATGCTTCAGGTTCATCATTTGTATTGATGCGCTGTGCTTCCCCAACATTAAGGATCAGGATATTTGTGATACCTCATTCTCCATTCAGTTCTTCATTTAATTTTCCACTGCCATGACTGGATGTGGTAGGATTGCAGAGCTTAGATCTAATCTGTTGGTTGAGGGGCTGTTTGGAATTAGCACTCGTGGCTTCCTTTGTTTGCTGTGTAGGGTGGCACAGTGGTTAGCATTGCTGCCTCGCAGTACCAGGGACCCGGGCTCAATTCTAGCATTGGGTGACTGTCTGTGTGGAGTTTGCACATTCTCCCTGTGTCTGTGTGGGTTTCCTCAGGGTGCTCTGGTTTCCTCCCACAGTCCAAAGACGTGCAGGTTAGGTGGATTGGCCGTGCTAAATTGCCGCATAGTGTCCACGGATGTGTAGGCTAGATGGATTGACCATACTAAATGCAGGGTTACAAGGGTGAGTCTGGGTGGGATGCTCTCTCGAGGGTTGGTGCAGACTCAATGGACTGAATGGCCTCTGACTGTTCTGTAGGGATTCTATAATGTACCCAGTCCTGTGTGGTAGCTTCACCAGGTTGACACATCAGTTTTAGATACGGATAGTGCTCTTTCTGACATGTCATCATTGAAGAATAACTACCTTAAGAAAGTACTTTATTGGCTACAAAGTGTCCTGGGATGTCAAAAGGTGCTACAGAAGTGTGAGTTCTATATTTCGAAATAAGGTTTTTCTTGTAGAAGCAGAGTTTGAAAATTTTGCTCAGCATTACTCTTTACGAATCATTGGAATGCCAGGGCAGTTCATCCTGTCCATCACTCTCACATATTTGAGCTTAACGTGAGTTACAGGATGGGCTTTAGGTCAATGAGAGGTGTTGAGTACAATAACGGGGGAGCCTCTGAGACGCCACAATATTCATCAGGCCATGAATAGGGTGATTTATTGTACTATTTTCTGGTTCAAATAACTTCATCTCTGAACAAAGAATACATCAATAACCTGGAAACTTGGCTGTTATTATGTAAACAGTGCTATCAATAACAATCTTATTTGACAAACAATTCATTACTGAACAGCTTTTGTATGATACAAATTGATTAGCCCCAATTTAAGATTGGTCGTATGCTGGTATTTTAATCATTTGGATTCAGTGGCAGGGATTTATTTTGTAATTGCTGCATTGTGTGCATCTCAGGGATCATATTTGCTATTGGATAGAATGATGTTAATCTCACAATTATACTTTCGTCTTGTCAGGATCAGACTAGTAATACTTTTACACAGTGGTGACGCTATCAGTAGCCACGTGAGTTTCAATTGTCACCTTGGAAACGTCACAAACTCCACTCCTAGTACGGAGAGCAGAGGTATGGAGTTCTAGATTAGTGAGGAGCTGCTGCCTTTGAGACAAGCTACTCACTGGTAATGCTGATGTAGATATCGAAGATCCTTTTTTTTTAATATTCATTCGCGGGATGTATCCATTGCTGGTCAGGCCAGTATTTATTGCCCACCCCCAATTGCCCAGAGGGCTGTTAAGAGTCAACCACATTGCTGTGCGTCTGGAGTCACACATAGGCCAGACCAGGTAAGAACGACATTTTCCCTCCCGAAAGAACATTAGTGAACCAGAAGGGTTTTCCCCGACAATCAACAATGGTTTCATCGTCATCACTGGACCCCGAATTCCAGATTCTTTATTGAATTCAAATTCCATCACCTGCCATGGCAGGATTTGAACCCAGGTACCCAGTACATTATCTGAGTGCCTCGATTAATAGTCTAGTGGTAACACCACCAGGACATTGCCACCTCGATCTGATGGTTGCTGTTGAGCGGAGCAGGTGGAACGTTTCCACAACACCCTGATCAATGTATCCCCCAACCACTTTGCAGTCGGGGAAGCTTCATTGACAAATAAAGCTCTAAAGGGTTTCCAGAGATTGGGAACGACACAATGTAAATTTGCTCACACATCCCTCCCTCAGTGCTGCCCCTTAGACAATGCAGAAATTCAGCAATGGATCACAGGTTGAACCCACTGGAATGAAGCTTAAATCCACAATCTTCCAAATCATTGGCAAGGTCAACCCATTGCACTATAGGGGACTTATCATGCAGATGTCAGCTGTACTGTTTCCTCACTCCTTCCCTTCTTTATACTGACAAAACCTTTAGTTCTCTCAGGGTGACTTGAAAGAAATTTAGGGATTTATATACATATCTATCAACTAAAACATTCTTACTGATTAAAGATTTAACAGCATCTTAGGTTTGTTTAATACATCGTCATCAGTGGTGTGACCCTTTGATCTTTTACTTATAAATTCTGTGTCTGATTCCACCTCTCTCTCTAATACCTGAAGAAGGAACAGAGCTCCGAAAGCTTGTGATTTTAAATAAACCTGTTGGACTATAACCTGGTGTCATGTGATTTCTGACCCTGTCCACCCCAGTCCAACACCAGCACTTCCACATCATGCTTTGTTTCTGACACTGAAGCCATGAGTCCATTTACACAGGCAGGAAAGAATTTTTGGACATCGCAAGGCTGTGATCCATGTCCTGTACTTCTTGACATATTTACTGTTTCCAACTTTGACAGAGGTTGCTACACTTTCAGATATTAAAGGCATGAAAGAGTATAGAGAGAAAGCAGGAACATGGCATCGAGATAGAGGATCAACCATGATCCTTTGAATGGTGGAACAAGTTCAAAGGGCTGAATGGCCTACTCTTGCTCCTAGTTTCTATGTTTCTATGTTAATGCCCTGTGTTATGATAATGGTTAAGAAAGCATGTGAGATACTTGCCTTTATTAGTTAAGGCTTAGAGTTTAGGAGCAGGTTACACTGGAACTGTACAAAATGTTGTTCAGGCTAGTACAGTGTGCATTTCTGGAATCCATACTGTAGGAGGGATGTGACTGCACCAGAGAGGGTGTAGAGGAGATTTACCAGGATGTTGCCTGGGCTCGAGAATTACAATTATGAAGAGAGATTGGACAGACTGGGCTTGTTTTCCTTAGAGCAGAAGACACTGAGAGGGAATATGATTGAGATGTTTAAAATTGTGAGGGGCAAATGTAGAGTAGATGGGAATAAACATTTCGGCTTGATGACTGTGAGTGTGGGGGGGACTAGGTTGAAGGTAAGAGGCAGAAGGTTTCGAGGAGATGTGAGAAAAAACCTTTTCACCCAGAGCATATTGGGAATCTGGAACTCACTTCCTGTAAGAGAGGTACAGGCATAAACCCTTATCACATTGAAGAATTATTTCAATATGCCCTTGGGATATGGCTATGGACCAAGTGCTGGAAAATGGGATTAGAACAGGTTAGGGGTTATTTCTGACTGGTGCAGACCCAATGAGCAGAAGGGCTCTTCTCTGTGCTGTAGGTCTCTATGACTCTATCTACATCTTTCATGATGGGGAAAAGAGCAGAAGAGTGGAACTAATTGGATAGCTCTTTATTGGAGCCAGTATAGACAATGGGCCAAATAGCCTCATTTGCATTGTACAGTACAATGACTTTATTGTACGATTTTTAAATCTATTAAAACAGAAGTGTTCAAAAGGAAAGTGAAACAAAAAAAGCCACTATATTTCACTGAGCTAACAAGCATGGGGCTGGATGAACACATCAGGTCAAGCAGCATCATAGGAGCAGGAAAACTTGACGTTTCAGGCCTAGACCCTTCATCAGAAAATAGAAAACTATATAGAAAACTATATTTCACTGATGGGTTGGCTCCAGGTGTTTAATCATTCATTTCTGTAGATTTTGGGTTAATTCTGAGGTTGAGGAAAACCTTGCACATGGATGCACATTCTTCATGCAGGATCGCTGAACAGTATTTCACCCTAACAACTTCAGTTCAACTATAACAAGCAAGAAAGCAGCCAGGAGAGAAAGCACATCATAATAAATGCCAAAAAAGCAGATGTAGAGGACAGTAAAACCTCTCACTGGAATTCTGAAATTGCTTTTCAACTCATGCAGAATCAGTTGCAGGCTTGTCAGACTGCTTTTCTTTAGAAAAATGCATGTCTCAATGTCAACAGAAATGTAGGTTAAGGTAGCCCAATCCTTGAGGCAGAGTTCACTAACGTATTGCCCTAGCAAAATGTTTAACCCTCAAAAACCAGGAAAGTTAACAGCAAATGACTTTTAAATCAGTGACTTTCAGGAACATTGAATGTTCCAAATGATTTCTGAGCCACTGAAATACAGATGAGGTACAGTCACTATGGCAATACAGGCATATTATACGTATATTAGGAGCAAGAGGGTAGATTGGGAAAAATAGATCCACTCAGGACAAAGGGAATTTATGCATGGAGCCAGAGGAAGTGGTGACATCCCTAATGATAACTTTGCATCAGTATTCACCAAAGAGAGGGACATGGATGATAGCAAGATTAGGAATGGGCATGTTGATATTCTAGGGAATGTCGGTATTAAGAAGGGGGAGGAGGTGTTGGGTGTCTGAAGAAGCATCAAGGTACATAAGTCTCCAGGGCCTGATGGAACCTGTCCAGAATACTGAAGGAGGCAAAGGAGGAGGTTGCTGGGGCCTTGACAGAGATCTTTGCATCAAATTTACTCACAGGTGAGATTCCAGAAGACGAGAGAATAGCTAATGTTGTTCTTTTGTTTGAGAAGGGCATCAGGGATAATCCAAGAAATTATTGGCTGGTGATCCTTATACCAGTGGCAGGGAAATTATTGGAACAGATTCCAAGGGTCAGAATTTACTCATATTTGGAGGACAATGGACTTATTAGGGACAGTCAGCATGGCTTTACGTGGGGGAGGTCTTGTCTCAGAAACTTGCTTGAGTTTTCTGAGTAAGTGACAAAGATGATTGATGAGGGTAGGGCAGTGGATGTTTTCTTTGCTTAAGCATTTGACAAGGTCCCTCATGGTAGGCTGGTCCAGAAGATTACCTCACATGGGGTACATGATAAGTCGGCAAGTTGGACACAAAAATCGCTTGGTCATAGAAGACAGAGGGTAGGAGAGGGGTGTTTCTCTCTCTGGCTGGAGATCTGTGACCGGTGGTGTTCTACAGAGACAGCACTGCTGCCTCACAGCGCCAGGGACTTGGGTTCGATTCCAACCTCGGACGATTGTCTGTGTGGAGTTTGCACATTCTCCCCGTGTCTGCGTGGGTTTCCTCCGGGTGCTCCAGTTTCCTCCCATAATCCAAAGATGAGCAGGCTAGGTGGATTGGCCATGCTAAAATTACCCATTGTGTCTGGGGATGTGTCTGGGTGGGATACTCAGGGTCAGTGTGGACTTGTTGGGCTGAAGGGCCAGTTTCCATACTGTAGGGATTCTATGAAGTGCTTGGACCTCTATTGCTTGTAAAATACATAAATGATGTGGATAAAAATGTAGCTGGTCTGCTTAGTAAGTTTGCTGATGACATGAAAATAGATGGAGTTTTGGATAGTGAGGAAGGTTGTCAAAGGATACAGCGGGATATAGATTGGCTGGAAATTTGAGCAGGGAAATAGCAGTTTGAGATTAATGTGGACAAGTGTGAGGTGATGCATTTTGGAAGGTTAAATTCAAGAGGAAAATATACAGTAAATGGCAGGACCCTTGGGGTGCAAGTCCATAGTTCCCTGAAAGTAGCAACACAGGTGGACAAGATAGTTAAAAAAAAGGCATACAGCTGCTTGCCTTCATCAGTCGGGGCATTGAGTGTAAAAGTTGGCAAGTCATTTTGCAGCTGTACAAGATTTTACTTAGGCCACATTTGGAGTGTTGTGTTCAGTTCTTGTTACCACACTTTAAGAAGGATGTAGAGGCTTTGGTGAGGATGCAAAAGAGGTTTACCAGGATGTTGCCTGGATCGGAGTGTATTAGACATAAGGAGAGTTTGGACAAACTTGGATTGTTTCGCTTGAGTGTCAGAGGCTGAGGGCAACCTGATAAATGCATAAAAAATTATTAGAAGCATGGATAGGGCAGCTAGACAGAGTCTTTTTTTCTCAGGACAGAAACGTCAAATACTAGGGGTCATAGGTTTAAGGTAAGAAGGAAACGTTTAAAGGGGATATGATAGGAAAGTGTTTTACGCAGAGAGAGGTGGGTGCCTGGAATGAGCTGCCAGGTGGTGGAGACGCAGAAATGATAGTAATGTTTTGGAGGCATTTAGACAGACAAACGAACAAGCAGAGAATAAAGGGATATGGACCATATGCAGGCAGATGGGAATAGTTTAGAATGGCGTCATGTTCAGCACAGACATGGTGGGCCAAAGGGCCTGTTCCTGTGATGTACTGTTCTATGTTTGAAACAAGGATGTAAGGCCTCAGTTATAAATGGTATTGGTGAGACATAAGAACATAAGAAATAGGAGCATGAGTAGGCCACTCAAGCTTATAGATCGTATATGGTCTTATATGATTTGTCCCAGGCTTCAAATCCTGTTCCATGTCAGCTTCTCATAGGCATCAACTCCCCAATATTTGAAAAATAAACCTGCCTCCTCTTTAAATACTTTGTGTTTGAGCCTCCTCAAGTCTGTGGGGTAGGGAATTCCAGTCATTGGGTACCCTCTAGGAGAAGAAATTCTGTTGCATCTCAGTTTTAAATGGATGTTTGCTTATGTTGTAACTACATCCCTGGTTTTAGATTTCCTCCCTAGTAGAAACAGCTTCTCAACATCTGCTTTGACCGACCCCCTTAGAATCCGAGATAATAGGAACTGCCGATGCTGGAGAATCTGAGATAATAAGGTGTAGAGCTGGATGAACATAGCAGGCCAAGCAGCATCAGAGGAGCAGGAAAGTTGACTTTTCGGGTCTGGACCCTTCTTCATTTCTGAGGAAGGGTCTAGGCCCAAAACTTCAGCTTTCCTGCTCCTCTGATGCTGCTTGGCCTGCTGTGTTCATCCAGCTCTACACCTTGTTATCCCTGTAGCGTCCTATTTGTTTCAATAAGATTATCCCTCATTCTTCTCATCTCTAATTAATGAAGGCGTAGCCTGTTTAGCCGGTCTAAATAAGTTACTATGTACTTGAATACTAAGTGCAGTTTTGGTCTCCTTAGTTAGGAAAGGATGTAAGTGCATTGGAGATATTTCAGAGGAGGGTTACTAGAATGCAACCTGGAATGAATGGGCTGACTTTTGAAGGAAGAATGAACAGACTAGCATTTAGTTGAGTGAAAGGTGATTTGATTGAAGTTTATAATATCTGAAAGCCTTTGACAAGGTAGATGTGGAAAGGACATTTACACTTATGGGTAAATCCAGAACTAGGGAACACGATTCAAATTAAGGCTTGTCCTTTCAGGTCATGGATAAGGGGATTTCTTTTCCTCTCAGAGGATTGTGCAACTCTGAAGTGCCTCTGTGTCTGATATCATTGAATGTTTTAAAGACAGAGGTAGATAGATTCTTCCTTTGTAAGGGACTCAAGAGATCATTAGGGTTGGATCGGACTGTAAAATTCAGAACACGATCAAATCATAATCTTATTGAATGGTGAAGCAGGCTTGAAAGGCTGAACGAAATCCTAATTTTTGCTCCTAATTCCTAAATTTGTATGCTCATTTGATTAGAGTGTCCCTTGCCTGGAGATAGAGCAAGGCAGGTATCTATTATCCATCCCCGAGTTCCCTGACTGAGGGGCTTGTTAGGTCATTTCAGAGAGCACTTCAGAGTCAACCACATTAGTGTGTGATTGGAGCCATGTTTTGGGTCAGCCTGGGAAAAGATGGCAATATCTTTCCCTAAAGAGGCAATTGTGATATTTTATTTGGTTTTTATAACAATCCAAGAGATTCAATCTTCACGTTTATACCCAGATTTATTTATGGTTCTAAAATCGCAAAGTTGACATGGAGTCATTGCGACCAATAGCGCAGAAACAGTCCCTTTGGCCCATCATAACCATGTCAGTCAAAAACAACCCCCTAACTATTCTAATCCCATTTTCCAGTACTTGGCCCATAGTCTTGCATGTCTTGGCATCACAAGTGCACAACCAAATACATCTTCAATATTATGCTTCTGCCTCTTCCATCCTTACGGATAGAGAGTTCTGAATTCCCACCGCCCTCTGGGTGAAAAGGTTTCTCCTCACATCACCTCTAAATCTTCTGCCCCTTACATTAAATCCTGGTCATGGATCCCTGCATTGAAGGAAAACATTTGTTCCCATCTACCCTATCCAAGCCCCTCATAATTTTATACATCACAATCACGTCTCCTTTTAATTTCCTCTGCTCTCAGAGAAACAACCCCAACCTGTTCAATCTCCCTTCATAATGGAAACTCTCCAGTCCAAGCAACACCCTGGTAAATCTCCTCTGCACCCTCTCCGGTTCTATCACATCCCTCCTATAATGTGGATTCCAGAACTTTTTTTATTTACTTGTGGCACTTGGGCATTGTTGGCTGGACCAACATTTATTGCCTGTCCCTATTTACCCTTGAGAAGGTGGTGGTGAGCTGCCTTCTTGAACCACACAATCCACATGGAGACCCTCAAAGTCTTTTGGGTGGGATTTCCAGGATTTTGACCCAATGGCAGTGATATATTCCCAAGTCAGGATGCTGAGTGGCTTGGTTGGAAACTTGTAGCTGGTGATGTTCCTATGTATCTGCTGCCCTTGTCCTCCGAGATGGAAGCTGTTTGGAAGGTGCTGTTTAAAGGAGCCTTAGTGAATGTCTAGAATCCATCTTGTAGATGGTACACACCACTGCTATGAGTGTCAGTGGCGGAGGGAGTGGATGCTTGTAGATGTGGCGCCAATCAAGCGGCTGCTTTGCCCTGTATGGCGTCAAGCTTCTTGAGTGGTGTTGGAGCTGAACCCATCCAGGCAAGTGGGGAGTATTCCATCACACTCCTGACTTGTGCCTTGTAGATGGTGGACAGGATTTGGGCAGTTAGGGGGTGAGTTACTTGCCACAGTATTCTCTGCCTAAGTATCATTTTATACATAGCCTCCCTGCTTTAAAACTGCAATGCCTCAGATGATAAGTGCAAGACGTCCATATGCCTTCTTAACTACTTTATCCTTGTGTCCTGATTTCTTAAGGGACCGATATATGTGCAAACCAAGGACTCTCTGATCCTCGGTATTTCTCAGGGTTCTACTGTTGTGATGTGGTGTGATTCAAGCCCACATTCAAATTGGATTCCGATCAAACTTCACCATCAAATTGAACCATTAACTCAGTTTCCTCCTTCACAAGTGCTGGCAATCTTGCAGCTTATTTCCAGCGATTTCCGTCTTTATCCCTAAATGAATTCTTAATCTAGGTCTTTGATTAACTAACCCAGTAACATTACCAATGTACAACCTTTGCAAACCGTGGAGTAATGTGATAATTGCCTTTACTCTAATAACAGTGATTGTGCACGTGGAAGGAATTACATTATAATCACATCAGATCACTTGAAATGGGTATGATGGCCTCCCAGAGATGCCCTCCCTTGCCCAGGGTACTCAACCTGCAGTTTCTAATGCCACAATCCAGAACTGGGGGTTACAGTCTAAGGAGATAGGGTAGGCTGTTTAGGACTGAGAGGAGGAGAAAAGTCTTCACCCAGAGAGTGCGGAGCCTGTGGAATTCTCTACGACAGAAAGTGGTTGGGCCAATGTATTGAATATTTTCAAGAAGGAGTTAGACATAGTTCTTAAGGTTAAAAGGATCAAAAAAGTATGGGGAAAAAGCAGGGACAGGGGTCTGAATTGGAATACCAGCAATGCTGAACGGTATAGCAGGCTCAAAGGGCTGAATGGCCTAGTGGTATTATTGCTGTACTGTTAATCCAGAGATCCAGGTGATGTTCTACCTGGGAGCCTGGGTTTGAATTCCACCACAGAGGATGGTGGAACTTGAATACATTAAATATCTGAAATTAGAAGTCTAATGACGACCATGAAACCATTGTTGATTGTCAGGAAAAACCCATCAGGTTCACTAATGTCCTTTAGGGAAGGAAACTGTCATCCTTACCCGGTCTGGCCTACATGTGACTCCAGACCCACAGTAATGTAATTGACTCTTACCTGCTCGATGGGCAGTTAGGGATCGGCAATAAATGCTGGTCTAACCAGTAATGAGCTCATCCCCTGAATGAATTTAAAGAAACTCTGGCTGCTATTTTCTATGTTTCTATGACCTCCGCCATTTAAATGACAAGGGGGAGGAGATCCATGGGACACCATCTCCTGCAAAGTCCTCTCCAAGCTTTGTTCCATCCAGACATGGAAATATAGCACTAAAGATGTCATCTGTTACCATCTCTTTTATGTAATTTTACTTAATGTGATGACCTCTATAAGGCACCTGCGGAATCACTAGTTAATCT
The DNA here is from genome assembly GCA_024137785.1 of Ginglymostoma cirratum. Taxonomy (NCBI): domain Eukaryota; kingdom Metazoa; phylum Chordata; class Chondrichthyes; order Orectolobiformes; family Ginglymostomatidae; genus Ginglymostoma; species Ginglymostoma cirratum. The sequence goes on from JAHRHZ010000027.1 coordinate 6,066,900, forward strand.
CCCTGTGGAGCTCGCTAAATATGAGTTATTTTGATGACAGGCACATCACCTGAGCCCTTTATAAAGCAGATTGAGGTGGGCTCCCCTGACAAAGTGGTAGTTTCCCTACCCCTGGACCAAGAGACTTTGGTTCAAGTCCCAGCTGCTTGAGATGTGTGAAATAACATCTCTGAACAGATTGATTAGGGGAAAAATAGATTAAATTAAAAGGAATAAAATTATAAAGTTTTCTCAGGTGGGCTCTTGTAGCACAGTAGGAAGTGTCCCTACCTCTGAGCCCAGAGACACAGGATCAAGTATCACCTGCTCCAGAGGTATTTCATAACATCCCTGAACAGATTGATTAGAAAAGAAAATAAGGTAGACCCAGGAATGGAGATGTAGAATTGTCTTCTCAGGCTGGGAGTAGCATATGTACACCACCAGTAGTGGCTCTATTTTGGTATTCAACAAAAAATGGTGTTGCTCTCCAGTCTAGGGGATAGCAAGAACTGCAGATGCTGGAGTCAGAGTCAATGCAGTGTGGAGCTGGAGGAACACAGCAGGTCAGGCAGCATCAGAGGGGTAGGAGAATCAACGTTCTGGGTTTACACCCTTCATCAGGACTCAAGGTGTAAGGCCAAAATGTCGATTTCCTTTCCAGTCTGACTTCCTGAGTTTTATTACACTTAACAAGGGTTACTGACAGTTACAAACATGAATGCAGACCACCCTTCAGTAACAACATAGATCTGATCTTCCTTCACTAACCTGGCGTGTGCAGAAACAATGTTTACAATCAGAGATAACAAGGCATGGGGCTGGATGAACACTGCAGGCCAAGCAGCATCATGGAGCTGCTTGGCCTGCAGTGTTCATCCAGCCCCACGCCTTGTTATCTCTTTACAATCAGAGACCTGCCAGACGTAGTGTATCAAAATCTCACTGCGGATCAGAATGAATTTAGGAGTTGCCATATTCGTCAATGAGGAAGTGTATCAGAGCAGTAAGAAGCTGTAGAGATGTAAAATCAATATATTTTCCTGCAAAGCATGAATTGGCCAGAAGATGACATCTACAAAGGTCTTATGACGTAAATAAAACATGGTCTCGTAGAGTAATAATTGTGGATTTTAACAAATTCCCTTAGTCATTTTTGAGACGACACAATCTGTTTGAGTGAATCTTATTGAACCTTCATTTAGAAAAGAATCATTAATGTAACTGGTAATGGTAGTGTAACAATGTCAGCCAGGTGGAGTTCATAGAATATGAGTTCCCTGATTAGGACTGTTAATCTGGTCCAACCAGGGAGCCCTGGCTGACAGATATAAACAGGAGTGTCGGGGTTCTGCTCACTCTGAAAGCTGTCTCTGAGGAAGCTGGATCAATGCACACGTCAATAAAGGGTGGCTTGCTGATCGGATACCAGCCTCTGGAGAGTTACTTCAGTAACAAATAAATTCAGAACAGACTTTACAAGATCTTAGAAGAATCACAGAAGTATTATCACATTGGAAGAGGCCATTCAGCCCATTTTGTCTGCACCAATTCTTCAAACCATTATCATTACTTAGTACCATTCCCTTGCTTTTTACCCGTACCCTTGTGTATTATTTTCATTCAAATAACCTTACAATTCCATCCTGGATGCTTCATTTGAATCTATCTCCACCACATTTCTAGGCAGTGCATTCCACACCAACTACTCCCAGAGTGGAAAAGTTTTTCTCTCATCACATTTACCTCTCTTGCAAGTTATTGTAAATCTGCACTACTTTGTTCCCGACCCATTTACAAATGGGAGCAGCTTCTCCCTGTCTACTCTATCCAGCTCCTCCATGTTTTTGAAAACCTCTATCAGACCTCCTCTTAGCCTTCTTCTGTCCAAGGAGAGCAATGCTGACCTCTGCAAACTATCTTCATAAGTGACATTCCTCATCTCCGGAAGAATTCTTGTAAATCCCTTCTGCACTCTCTCCAATGCATTCACATCCTTCCTATAGAGAGGTGCCCGGACTGTGGACAACACTTAGCTAGAGGTCTGTCTGGTGTCCAATATAGGTGCAACATAATCCTGTACTTGATGGTCTTATTAGATTTCGAGTTAGGTTCACTGTACGAAATAAGTACAGGCATACATGACCTCAGCGAAAAGTGTACAAAGTCACCATTTCTGGCACCATCTTCGGTACAAAGATACCTAGCAGAAAATCTTTGGTTTAATTTAGAAAAAATAAAGAAATAAAGGTAAAAATCCCAGTATTATAGTCCCAAAGTTCTAAAGCAAACAGCCCATGCCAGGCTTCACCTGGAGTCCGGGAGACTGTATTGGGCTTCCTTGAGGCCGGCAGTCCACATTAATGAAGGCTAGAATACCATACTCTCTACTGAAAACTCTTTCTACCCATCCTGCTGTCTTTAATGACTCACACACTCAGGTCCCTCTGCTGCTACACACACTTTAGAATAGGACCTTTTGGTTCATGCTGTGTGTATCACCTCACACCTCTCCTACCACTCATCTCCCTACCAATAACCTACATCCCATGCACTGAAGCATTGACCATTCTCAATCAGCTTTGCTGGGAGGTCATGTTGTCTGCTTGTCTGACACAAGACTCCCAAAACAAGTGTTCCACTCAGACCTTTGATACAGCAAGTGAAACACAGGAGGGCAGAGGAAACGCTTCAAGGGCACCATCAAAACATTCTTGAAAATGTGTGACACAACCACCAATGCCTGGGAGACTGCTTGTAACAGCTGGGAAGGATCTGCACATCCCATCACCAATGACAAGCTGAAGTCAAGAGTCAACAGAGCAAGGGGTGAGTGGCAAACCAGGCATACTATCCTCCCATATCCTCAACCATCTCCTCCTCCTACTGAGGCAGAGACTGTGTACTATGCATTGGACTCTTCCATCACTTGAGAACTCAGGTTCAGTGTGGAAGTAAGTCATCCTCAACCACAAGGAATGACCTATGGAGAAGAAGGAAGCACCTGCTCTCTCCTTGGATGGTGGAGAATTTTGGTTTGAATCAGGTGCTTCAGTAACTATAGGGTACCATATACAATGCAGTAAATTATACACTCCGCTGCTGAAGCGGTGGAAAGTGTGTTTTTTTATTCATTCATGGATTGTGGACATCTCTGGTCAGATCAGCATGTATTGCCCATCTCTAATTGCCGAGAAGGCAGCTACAAATCAACCACATTGCTGTGGGTCTGGAGTCACATGTAGGCCAGACCAGGTAAGGATGGTAGTTATCTTCCCTAAAGGACATTAGTGAGCCAGATGGGTTTTTCAGACAATCCACAATGGTTTCATTCTCATCCTTAGATCCCTAATTCCAGATTCTTTATTGAATTCAAATTTCACCATACATCATGGCAGGACTTGAGCCCAGGTCCCCAGAATATTAGAGATAAAAGGTACTGCAGATGCTGGAGAATCTGAGATAACAAGGCGTGGGGCTGGATGAACACAGCAGGCCAAGCAGCATCATAGGAGCAGGAAAACTTGACGTTTTGGGCCTAGACCCTTCATCAGAAATGGGGGAGGGGAAGAGGGTTCTGAAATAAATAGGGAGAGAGGGGGAGGCAGATAGAGGATGGATAGAGGAGAGGATAGGTGGAGAGGAGGCAGACAAGTCGAAGAGGCGGGGATGGAGCCAGTGAAGTTGAGTGTAGGTAGGGGGGTAGGGAGGAGATAGGTCAGTCCAGGGAGGTTGAGCAGTTTCGAGGCCGAAGAGATTATGAGAGCGTTGCAGTGAGAGAGAGAATCCCTGAGGTTTGTCCGGAGGGAGGAGGGTAACTTCTTCAGGGTAGGCATCCTTAGAAGAGGCTTTGTATTGGGGTTAAAATTGTATCAGAGATAAAAGGTACTGCAGATGCTGGAGAATCCGAGATAACAAGGCGTGGGGCTGGATGAACACAGCAGGCCCACCTACACTCACCTTTACTGGCTCCATCCCCGCCTCTTCGACTTGTCTGCTTCCTCTCCACCTATCCTCTCCTCTATCCATCCTCTATCCGCCTCCCCCTCTCTCCCTATTTATTTCAGAACCTTCTTCCCCTCCCCCATTTCTGATGAAGGGTTTACGCCCGAAACGTTAAGTTTTCCTGCTCCTATGATGCTGCTTGGCCTGCTGTGTGCATCCAGCCCCACAACTTGTTATCCCCAGAATATTAGCTGAGTTTCAGGATTAATAGTCGAACAATAATACCACTGAGCCATTATCTCCCCCACAAAGGTGGTGCATGAGGTTAACAACCAAGCGGGCTACTCTGTCCTAGAGTGTGTCGAGCTTATTGAGTGTTGCCAGAGCTACACCCATCCAAGCAAGTGGAGAGTATTCAATCATTTGTGCCTTGTGGAAGGCTTTGGGGAGTCAGGAAATGAGCTACTCATCACAGAATCCCGAGCCTCTGATCAACTGTCGGTGCCCTGGTATTTATAAAGCTGGTCAATCATAACTGCTAGGATTTTGATTGATGGGGATTCAGTGATGGTAATGTAACTGGATGTCAGGGTATGATGGCTGCAGCCAACCAGGAGAGAGGAGAGTGTCACATCATGCTTCTGGCTATTCAAGAGGTTTCAGGGAAGCACGTTCTGAACTGCGTGCCATGAAACACTCATTGCACAATCCCTACAGTGTGGGAACAAGCCATTCGGCACAACAAGTCCTCACCAGCTCTCTGAACAGCATCCCACCCAGACTCAATACCACCCCCCAATCCCTGTAACCCTGCATTTCCCATGGTTAATCCACCTAACCTACACATCCCTGGACACCATGCGGCAATTTAGCATGGACAATCCACCTAACCTGCACATCATTGGGCTGTGGGAGGAAACCAGAGCACCCAGAGGAAACCCACGCAGACACAGGGAGAATGTGCAAACTTCCCACAGACAGTCACCCAATGCTGGAATTGAACCCAGGTGCCGGGCACTGTGAGGCAGCAGGGCTAACCATTGTGCCACCCCTGACATTTTCTAATTACCACGACATTTTTGAGGCTGTTCTCTCTTTAATGGTGATACCATACCCCTAGGTTCTTAAAGGTGGTGTTAGGGACAGAAAGGAGGAGCAGAGGGAAATTGACAAGGAGCTAACAGTATTGAATGTCTTAGGAAGGAGTATAGATTCTCCCTTGCTCATGACGATCATCACCTGTGTGACACAAATATTACTTGCCACCTATATGGACCTACACATCAACATATGAACATGTGAATTAGAGTCAGATATAGGCCATTCAGCCCCTTGAATCTGTTCTGCCCTTCAATAAGACGAAGGCTGATCTGATTGTGGTCTCAGCTCAACATTTTCTACTAGATGTCAATAATCTTTGACTCCCTCATTGGTTGAGGACAGGCCTGGATGATGTCCAGACCCTTGGATCTCACAGACAGGAGTGATGGGGCCTTATCCTTTTTGCAGCTGAAATGGGAAGATGCTGGTTCTACTCATACTAATGAATTACCGTTGTAGGGGATGCTGTGGTTCAGTCTAATGCATACAAGGAGCCGATTGTGAAGAGATTACAATGAGGAGTCATGCTGCTAACAAGACTCATTCATTATTAAAATACATTCAGTTACACTGACAGCAGTTGTCAAAAATTAATGCTCCATTCACTGTGAAATGAAATGTGCACCGTACAGTCCCCTTGCAAATTTCAAGAATGGTTTGAAGCAAAATAATGACTATATCACTCCCATACTCCTGATAATGCTGTTTCATTGTAGAGGATGGAATATATTATCCTTTAACTCCTAATGATATTGTCCACATGCACAATGAAACAGAGGAACAAAAGGAGGCTATTCAGCCCCTCGAGATTAATTCACCACTTCTTTTGATCCTGGCTCATCTTTGTCTTTAAGCAGTCGAGGCCAATACATTGTATGATTTCAAGAAGGCACTCAGGGTTAAAGGGATCAAAGGGATCAAACTGCATACAGTTCTGGTCGCCACATTACCAAAAGGATGTGGATGCTTTGGAGATGGTGCAGAGGAGGTTCACCAGGATGTTGCCTGGTATGGAGGGCGCTAGCTATGAAGGAAGGTTGAGTAGACTAGGATTATTTTCATTAGAAAGACAGAGATTGAGGGCGACCTGATTGAGGTCTACAAAATCATGACAGGTATAGACAGGACGGATAGCAAGAAGCTTTTTCCCAGAGTGGGAGACTCAATTACTAGGAGTCATGAGTTCAAAGTGAGAGGAGGGAAGTTTACAGGAGATATGCGTGGAAAGTTCTTTACACAGAGGGTGGTGGGTGCCTGGAACACATTGCCAGCGGAGGTGGTAGACGCTGACACGTTAGTGTCTTTTAAGATGTATCTGGACAGGTACATGGATGAACAGGGAGCAAAGGGATACAGACCCTTAGAAAATAGATGACAGGTTTTGACAGAGGATCTCGATCGGCGCAGGCTTGGAGGGCCGAAGGGCCTGTTCCTATGCTGTTATTTTCTTTGTTCTTTGTTCTTTGATATGTCGATAAAGCAGAAACAGGCTGTTGACTTGGATGATCTGCCATGATTGTAATGATTGGGGGAAGCAGGCTTGAAGGGCCAAATCGCCTATTCCTACACCTATTTTCTAAGTTTCTATGTTTAACTCCATCTACCTACCTTGGTTCTATAATCCTTAATATTCCAAAAAACCCAACAGGTTGGAATAATTCTGTCACTCCTAGTGTACTGGCACATAACAAATACCCAACAATAACTGCAGACTGATTGTACAAGTTGATTCCAGGCTGTAGAAAAAGTCCTGTTCACATTGGGTAATTTCTATGACATAGGAAGCAGGGAAGCAGGGAAGCTGGTGGATTTGGAAGCCTCTCGTCCTACATTGCTAATGGAGACACTCTCTAGTTAGGGATCAAGGGCAAAATGCAATAGCTCAGCCTTGTCATCAAAATAGGACTGGAAGAATTATAAAGTAATGAGTTTTATTGATTGTTGATGGTTCATAATACCAAAACAAGTACACAGACATCCATACTTACCCTCTGACTATACCCCACACCCTCATCACTGTGGGGCTGTAGTAACTATATCAGTTGTCAGCTGTGGCTTCGTGGTAATCCCTCTCACCCCTGCATCAGTTGTGAGTTTGAGAGATTCAAGCATAAGATCTAGGCTGACACTCCTAAGGGAGCACTGCGCTGTCAGAGGTATCATTCTTTTAGCAAGGCATTAGGCCTACATTAAACCTAGCAACACATTGGTTAGAGATAAAAGGTACTGCAGATGCTGGAGAATCTGAGATAACAAGCATGGGGCTGGATGATCACAGCAGGTCAAGCAGCATCACAGGATTCCTGCTCCTGTGATGCTGCTTGACCTGCTGTGTTCATCCAGCCCCATGCTTGTTAACACATTGGTTAGCACTGTTGCCTCACAGCACCAGGGACCCGGGTTCAATTCCATCTGCGTGGAGTTTGCACTTTCTCCCCGTGTCTGTGTGGGTTTCCCCCGGGTGCTCCGGTTTCCTCCCACAATCCAAAGGTGTGCAGGTTAGATTGATTGGTCGTGCTAATTAGCCCCATAGGGTCCAGGGATGTGCAGGTTAGGTCTTTGGCCATGGGAAGTGCAGGGTTCCAAGGATAGAGTAGAGTGTGGGCTGCTCTTCAGAGGGTCGGTGTGGACTTGATAGGCCAAATGGCCTGCTTCCACACTTTAGGGATTCTATGAAACTATTGACTATATTTCCAGAGCACTCCACTGAATCTCAAGTGCTTTGGGATATCCTGAGGCTATGGAACCTGTGATGGAAGTACAAGTGTTTCTTTGTACTGGCATTCTGACATGGGAGTGTCGCCAAACTCAGATAGAAGTGTGTGCATGTGATACAGAGACGAGAGGGTTTGGCTGTGTGTGTTATTGGGTGAGGATTGAGCCTTCTGCCTGATGTAGTTTGTATCTCTCAGTGCGTGCCTGAATTGCTCTCACTGATCCAGAGCCAAGGAATGCTTGGACTTAACTCCTGGCATTTGCCAACCCTGGCCCTGACCTCTGAAGTGTTGTCATGCACTACACACTGGGAGCACAGGAGTAAGATTTAAATAGAGCTTCTGTGAGATGCAGCAGGAACACTGTACACCCTTGTTCTCCTTGCAGCATATGGCAGCAATGTGGGTGAATTACCACCCACTATACTGGGCACTGCTCAAATCACAAAACAGCCATGGCATCAACTAATTTCCAGGCTCCACAAATAAAAAAGTAGCTGCATACGCTTATATGAATCATATGAACAATAGGAGGCCAGTCAGCCCTCAGTCCTGTTCTATCATTTATGAATGCACAGTGGCAGCAGTGTGTGCCATTCACAAGATGCATGATGCCAACTTGCTGCCAGTCCTTTGACCTCACCTTCCAAACCCACAACCCTACCACTCAGAGGAACAAGGTGAATGTTGGTGAATACTATCACTTGCAACTTATATCCAATTTACACACCATTCCTTACTGGGAACTGTGTTAACATTCATTGGCTGTCACTGTGTCATATCCTGGAACTCCCTCCCTAATAGTCGTGGGACTGTCACTACACCACATGCAATAGTTCTAGAAGGCACCTCATTCTCCAGGGAAACTCGGAATGGGCAATAAACGCCGGCCCAGCCAACAATGCCCATAGCTTAAGAAAACAGGTTTGAAAGTGGCTGACCACTGTTATAACTATCAAAATGGGCCTTTGGTTTTCAAATCGACAATACTTCATAGAATCCCTACAGTGTGGAAGCAAATCATTTGGCCCATTGAGTCTACACTGCCCCTCCAAGGAGCAGCCCACCCATACCCACTACCCTGTAACACTGCCCTTCCACCTAGCCTGCACATCTTAGCATGGCCAATCCACCTAACCAGCACATTGTTGGACTGTGGGAGGAAACTGACTGGAGCACCCGGAGGAAACCCACACAGACATGGGGAGAATGTGCAAACTCCACACAGACAGTCACCAGAGGCTGGAATCAAACGAGGGTTCCTGGCACTGTGAGGCAGCAGTGCTAACCACTGAGCCACCATGCACCCCACCGCTGCCTGGCAAAAATCTATCAATACACTAATGAACCCCTTGCACCCAACAGCTTTTTGGGGCGAACAGAACTCCAGATATTCACTGACCCGGGGGGGGTCAAGACTCAAAATAAATATAAAGAGGACTTAAGATCGCTTGAGGCCCTGTGATAGTGTCCCTACCTCTGGACCAGGAGACTTGGGTTGAAGGGTTCTGAGGAAGGGTCACTCAAGCCGAGACGTGAACTCTGATCTCTCTTCACTGATGCTGCCAGACTTCCTAAGCTTTTCCAGCAACTTCTGTTTTTGTCTCTGATTTACAGCACCCGCATTTGATTTTTATTGACTTGGGTTCAAGACTCACCTTTTCCAGAGAGTGTGTCATAGCTGAAACAGATTGATTAAAAAGTATGCATAAGCAGGACCAGCAGAAAGGTGAACCATCTGGGGACTAGATCTAAAACAATAGAATGTATTTGATAACAATCAGAGATAAGATTACTGCCAGGAATAGGAGGAAATGATGGGAAAAGGATGTTGGCGTAAGCTAATGGTCAATGCTGAGGGTAGGGTAATGTGATACCTAATCGAGGAAACACTTACACTGTACAGACTCGATCAGACATCACTGAATCTCTGAAAGCCAACCTCTCACTTACATAACAGACCTCCCCTCGCTTGTTTTATCCAGCTTGGCTGTCAGACGGGACAGTGAAGGGTGGCTTTCTCCTCTTCATGGACACGTGCAGTGTGTTCAATTATTTCGGTGTTAGATTTTTAACCGTCTAACTTTTTCTCCCCCTCTGCTGAGCCTCCTGCAGTTAAAGGATCATGGACCACAGCCTCCGCCGTTTGAAGCAGGAGTTGGTAAGACAGGATTTATTTTATTTTATTTCGAGCGCTGTGTGTGTGTGTTTTGCAATAGTGGGTGAAGTTATCACCACTGGATGCCGATGGGAATGATCCCGTGTTTTACATCCCCATTATGAGCTTGTAAACTTGCCCCGCACCGCCTCCTGAATGTATTGATTTCGGGGAGAGGGACTTGCGCTGTAGTGTTTCTGGTTGTTGATGTGGTGGATGGGTTTCTGAAACAAGACCCCCTCTCCTTCTCCCTTCCCTCCCCTCTCCTCTCCCCCCTCCTCCCCTCTCTCTCCCTGCTCTCTCCTCCCCTGTCCCCTCTCCTCTCTCTCCTCCCCCTCTGTCCCTCCCCTGTCCTCTCCCCACTCTCTCCCTCGTTCTCACCCCTCTCTCTTCCCCCCACCCTCCCCTGTCCTCTCCCCACTCTCTCACCCCCGTCCCTCCCCTGTCCTCTCCCCTGTCCTCCCCTCTCTCTCCCTTATCCTGCCCCTACTCTCCCTGTTCTCTCCCCACTCTCCCCTGTCCTCCCCCCATCTCCCCCTACACACTCTCCCCTGTCCTCCCCCCCGTCCTCCCCCCCTCCCTTATTCTTTCCCCACTCTCCCCTGTCCTCCCCCTGTCCTCCCCCCTCCCTTAATCTTCCCCCACTGTCCCCTGTCCTCCCCCCCACTCTCCCCTGTCCTCCCCCAAACTGTTCCCTGTTCCCCCCTACCCTGCTCCGTCCCCTGTCCTCCCCTCTTTCTTGCTGTCTTGTCTCTCTCTCCCCCTCTCCCCATTCATGTGAAGTTCACAAGTTTTTAGAACCCCACCCAGAACACATAGAAAGCCACACAAAGATAATGAATACTGCCCAGTTCAACAGCCTGACGAGACTCGCTTCAGTTACAAATAATCCCAAGATTTGGAAGCTCAGGGTCATTACATTACCACAGCATAAATCCTTTTTTTAAGGAAAAAAGTAAAGGATTCTGAAATTATTACTAGTGCAATGGAAATTGCGGCAAATTTTATTTTCGGGAAATTAAACTGCCCTTTTGAAAGTGTTTTTTTACATTAAAGCATTGGCGTGTAAACATTTTCAGCTCCCTGCCTCTCTGTTTTCATTCCCAGCTGCTGAATTTGAATGGCACTGTGTTCAAATGGAACAAGCAGAAAAAGCACACACACAATTAAACTAGCAAACCATTTTCGAGTTTATACAAAAAAAAAGTTCATATCCAACCCAGTGATTTTTTTTTTCTGTCACTGATGTTTGGTTCTGCAGTTATGGTAACCAGACAAAATATACCAGAACAGTCCTTCAGACTTATCAGGAGCAGTCAAAGCTTTTCGGGAAATTTTAATAAACAATCTTTTTTTGGATTGATGTAGATTCGATCGGCCTCAGTGAAATCTTAATGCTTATTAAAACCTTGTCAGTTGTCTTGATGTTCTGGGTTTAAAGAAACAGACAGAGCACACCTTCAGTTGCTGATTAACTGGATCAGCCATGTGACGACCATTCAGCATATGGCCACTCTTTGATGGCTTTGTATTTGTCTCCAGATTCCTTGTCAATCAACAGTCTCTTGATGAATTAAAACGCAGCTCTTTTTATTTGGTCCCACTGTGGGATAGGACTGTGTCTGTACGAGAGGAAAATGATGTCTTAGACCAGATATGTTGTCAATTCTATCAGAGATTAAGACTATAATGTTACAGTAGATATGGGGGGAAAAAATTCTTTGTTCCAGATTTGTTTAGGAGCAAAGTGAGTCTGTAGCCAGAATAATCAAACTTCCACGGCCAGTATTTAAGAATGGATTACTGAGAGGAACGGCAAGTGCTGGAAGATGTGTATACAGAGTTGGTTATGTATTTTAGAGAGGGTCATTAAACTGTTATTTACAATGGGGTTCAACTGTAAAATTTTTACTTAATCTGATGTCTTGCTTTTGTTCCAAAATATTGCAGGAATGAATACATTGAACTGAGTTATGATACAGCCAGAGATATTTTTTCATCTTAGGATTTCCATTAGATTTTGGGGGATTTCTATAGGGGAAATGGTTTGGGAACACTCGCTGACATTACAGTTATAATTGACAGCTCACTCACAATTAATCCACTTGAAGCATACCTGAAGCAGAGTCAGAATACATACACAGCAACTGCTTTCCCAGAAAAGAATCCAAAATGGTTCACTTTTCCATCCCCACACCTTTACCTCAGTATTTTGACAGCTCAAACACTTTGGAAAGTTTTATATCATTGTTTTCATGTATAGAAATAAGTATTAACTTCTATGTATTAACTTTGCATTCAGTGATGTCAGTGCTTTGACCCACTGCACAAGGGGCAATTTCATTTTTGTTTTAATGTAGGTTTTATTAGTCCATGCAAACATTTAGCCAGGTCAAAAATGTTTTTTTTAATGTAAATGCTTGAGGAAGAGAAGGGGAGGGAAAATGGTGAACTAGCAAGTCACTGCTTTGTATGAATGATAAGTAGTTCATTAGTAGATGGGGATGACATTGGGATGCTTTCAGTGTTTTGTGGTAATGTACTGCAGCAGTGTTAACAGTGTAAAATGTGCATTGACAGCAATCTATGAAGGAAGCTGGAGATGGGCTGCAAGACCAGATGAATTGTATGATGGGCGCACTGCAGGAGCTGAAACTTCTCCAAGTGCAGACAGCTTTGGAGCAGCTGGAGATCTCAGGGTTCCAGGGCCAAGCTCCATCCATCACACAGAGCCAGTCACGGCTGACAAACGGCAAGAGCAGCGAGGGCTGGCCAGGTACCAGGCTTGAAACAAAGAGCTGCAAACCCAGCAGCAGCAAACTCCACACACCGAGCCCTACAACCTTTCCAGGGCAGGCTGAGAAACCCCTGGGCTCACAGCTAAGAGAATGTCTGAAGGAGATATCTTGTGAAGAGATGCAGTCTTCTGAGCTATTATCCAGGCCTCTCGATCCTCTCGATACGCCATCGCCGGTTTCATCCAGATTCTTAAATCTTGACAAGCAGACCCAGAGTGTTGCCCCTACAAAGGTACATGAGCCACCTGTGCCAAGCAAGTTGGGCAGTAAGACAATGCAAGATTGCAATGCCTCCAATGACTGGACTTCCTCTCTGCTCTCCCAAAGTAGGAACAGGCAGCCCCTCATTCTGGGAGACAACATTTTCGCTGACTTGGTGGGCAACTGGTTGGACTTGCCTGAGTTGGAGAAGAAGCCCCCTCTGGCTGCTGTGGATGGACGAGCTGGGCGTGACCATGGCCCCTCGCTCAGCAGATCTCAGGAATTCCAGAAGAAACTGAACCTGACGGCCAACATCTTCAAGAAGCTGCTGAGAAGCGTTCGGCCTGACAAAGGCAAGCTGGTGAAGGAGAAATGCAGCCAGGTACCGACGAGTAACCCTGGAGATGCTATCACCAAGAGATCCAGCAAGGGATCCAAGCAGAAGGTGACTTTTTATTTTGAGCTGCGGGGAAGCAACAGTCAGAACAAGAAGGTGCAGGATGAATGTGGAACCTTACCGGATAAAAAGGATCTCAGACCCAATAACTGTACAAATAAACTGATCCAGTCGGTGACAGAGAAACAATCTCCATTTGACTATAACTCTGTGGTTTGGGTCTGATTTCAAATACGAAAACCCTTGAAAGAAAAATGAATTGCACTTGATTTCATTTATATCCTACATGGTTCCAAAGACAATGGGATCAATATTGTTTACAGTAGTTACTTTTTCAAACCCTTTCTTTTTGAATATTTGATTATCAAGAGTGAAACATGTCAAGATTATTTAAAAGGACAAAACTATTTCTATCTTTCAGTTTGCCACATTAAGACGAACCTGTGCAGAAATGTGTCTCTTTGCAAATTGCCTGCGAGGTTACCATAATCCAATGGATCAATTTCCTCTCATCTGCCTTCTGTCATTAGTCATGATGTGGAGGTGCCGGAGTCGGACTGGGGTGGACAAAGTCAGAAGTCACGTGACACCAGGTTATAGTCTGACAGGTTTATTTGGAATCACACAAGCTTTTGGAGCGCATAGTGACAAAGTCAGGTGCACCTGAGAAAGGGGCTGCTCTCCAAAAGTTTGTGTGATTTCAAATAATTCTGTTGGGCTACAACCTGGTGTCATGTGACTTCTGACTGTCATTAGCAAGAGCGGTCATTCCTCACTAATACACACCCTCTGTCCCCTTGCTCACCTCCAAACAGCTGGCTTTTTCCTGAGATTTATCCATAGAAGCCCTCTAGTTCATCTGTTTTGTTCTTCATGTACAAGAGTTTCACTGACCTTGATAGTTGATCCCAGGACTGGCCATTTGCTGTATCCACACTTTGATCTCAACTGATCACCACTTGGCCTGAGGTTTGTTAGTCATGGCAATGTACTGCAGACTGATGTTTCCCTTCCCAGAATGCCCCACCTAATGCCCTACCTGCAAGGTCCCTTCTGAGCCACACACTGTCCTTAGAAATATATCACTGTTCCTTCAGTGTCGCTGGGTCAAAATTTTGGAACTCCTTCCCTAAAGGCATTGTAGGTCTACTTACAGCGGTTCAAGAAGGCAGCTCACCACCACCTTCTCCAGGGCAACCAGGGAAGGGCAATAAATGCTGGGCCAGCCAGAGATGCCCACATCCTGTGAATAAATTTCTAAAAAACTGAGACCAGCTGAATCCAGGCTACACTAGAAAATAAGATCTTCCTGTATAGTATTTCTCAATGTCACAAAGGGCAGTATATTTGATGACAGACTTAGACATGAAACCTGTGTCTCTGTGTCCCTGGTCTTCCTATTTGGCTGTATTTAAGAAGGTCCTTTTTCTTAGCCTTTGTAGTAAGTTCAAATGGACAAATTCTTCATGCCTGTAATGATGATAGGACAGGTTCGTCAGATGAGTGTGAATTTCCTGTGGTCTGTGAACGAGTAAGATGAAGCAACAAAACTTTGTTCTGAGTTTAGAATCGGACTTGCTTGTTAATATTTGGAAGGATGTTGTAGAATAGTGAGATATGGCTCACTGCTTGTCTATGAAGTTTGAGTTGAGCGTGGGAACACAGAGCTAAGAGATTTAATAAATGTTGGCAGTGTCCACATTGAAACAGAGCTGGCTGGTTTTTAAGATCATCTGTTCTGATTCTTTTCTTGAGGATAATGTGAGTCTTTGCTGACTGAGGTTACTTTTAAAATTGTTTTATTTCCTGCACTTGCCAATTTATTTTGGATCCCAACCCTGCAATACCTTGATTTTTTTCATTTTAAATTTTCATCCTGATGGTCACAGAGTATAAGAGAGGGAGTAGGTTATTTTCACCCTTCGAGCCTGCTCCACTATTCAACCAGATGTGGCTGGTCCGTTTGTAGTTCTTGGTTTAATTTTCCTGTCCAACTCCCATAACTCTTAACTTTCTGGCCAAACATAAACCTCTCAAACTCAAACTTAAAGATCCAACGCCTACTAATTTCTAGGTAGAGAGTTCCGCACTGAGAGAAGAAAATCAGATCTCTTGATTGACTCTCATCTTCCCACCTTTGCAAGCTCATCAAGGGCATGTCTTCAGCTGTTGGGTCCAAGGTCTGGAATTCTTACCCTATTCCTTTGCTATTTTAAGGCAGTTCTTTTTGATCCAGCCTTTGGATCCTTGACCCAATATATCTCTCTATGGCTTTGTGTCAAGTTTTGCCTGATTGGGCTGCATTGCTGGATCAAAGGCAAAATGACAATGTTTTGTCGGAAACCCAGGAGAGAAGATCACTGATGGTCTTGTCCTGATACACAGGACCTTGCAAACTGCTGGCTGTTTGAAACAGCAGTACACAAAAATCTACTAAGATCAATCTGAAGACTATAAATAAATCACAAAACACAGTCTGGGAGATGGAGCTGACTCTGACATTCTTTCTATAGCTAAAATATCATTGGTCACAAAATATCTCCAAGGAGAAAATGAAGGAGAGTGGGAGGAATTTGCAGTTATACAAAACAAATTCAGAGGAGATGTCATAGAAAACTATGAAGTATTTTGATAAGGAGATATTAATTCCATTATTACTGTCAGCAGCCGAAACAGAATAATAGTTTTCAAAGTGAATTTGTTGTATATTTGAAAATTAAAACCGCAGTACAAAAGAATGGGGCTAGTGGGCCTAATTGGATAGCTCTGTCAAAGAGCTGTCATAGGAATGATCAGCTGAATGGCCTCCCCGCATGCCATTGGTGGCATTAATAACTGTTCATTGGCCCATTGCACAGAAAATAGACTTCAAATTTGGCAATGTACGTAATGAGGACATGAAAAGAAAACAATTCTCATCTAGTTCACCAATGTCCTTCAAATGTGCCATCCCTATGTGGTGTGGCCTACATGTGACTCCAGACCCACAGCAAAGTGGTTGACTGTTAACTGCCCTCTGGGCAATTAAGGATAGGAAATAAATTCTGGCCCATCCAACAATGTTCAAATCCCACAAATAAATAAAAAACAAATAATGTCATTAAGGGTGTGAACTGGTGGGGCAGGAATGTAGTGGAGAAGAGCAGGAAGACTGTGACCTTGATCCACAATAATCAACACTTGAAGGCCTGGAAAACACAGTTTGGGGTTTTTGTTTTGGCCTATGCTAGTTTACTATAATTTATGTTGGGGTGGAGTTTTAGAGTCATTCTTAGCATCTCTACCTCTATGGTTGACTCCTCAGTCAGAACACCAACATAAGAGGAATGCAAATCAGTAGAAATGTAGATTAAAATTGTGTATGAGGTCAGTGTTGCCAACTCTGGTGGGATACATCCCTGGAGGTTTCATCACATGACCACCAAGCTCAATCCATGTGCTGCCGTTGGTCCATCTCTAAGGCGCCATGGCCATTTGGAAAGCGAATAAGGTCTTTGCTGACCCCATTGGTTTAAGAATTACAGAAGGTTACATCTGCGAAGGAGGCCATTCAGTCCATTGTGGCTACCCAGTTAATGACGATTCTCCTTGATCTTTCTCAGCCTTGCAGATTTTGTTTTGCAACTTACTGTCGGTAAAGCACACCTTGTTCTTCTAGCTACAATGTGTTTATTGCTGCCTTCTCAAGGGCAATTAGGGACGGCCAATAATGGCTGGACTTCCTTACAATAGCCCCATCAGATGAACAAACACTGAAAAAAAATCCTGTATAATGACAGTGGGGAAATAAAACACAATTTTGTTTAATGCTCCTATGCTTTTGCTTCCAGAGCTGCTTGCAGCTGTGTTCTGAAGATTAGCCTTCAGATTCCCAGAGGATTGGTAACTCTATATGAGGGTCACAATATGGTCTATAAGGCTCCATTAATGTGAAAGCTTTGATTACTTGGCAATATAAACTTTTGCGACACTTACAGAAAACTGAAAAGTGGCTAGCTGCCTAAAGCAAAGTTACACTTGAAGAAGTTGATCCGAAATCCAAATTCCAGCAGCCTGTCTCTGTATATTATATCAGCCCCTAGAGCACAGCTGTTGAAATAATTCAAGCTATTGGTAAACTGAATCCCTCACACGCCGACCAGCTGGTTCTTATCTTCAAAACAATGTTAAAAGTGTGTGACTAAATCTGAAACTGTAGGCTAGGGAGTGAGAATGAACATACAAAATAAGACCAGAAGTAGACCATTCAGTCTTTCAAGCCTACTCCGTCATCCAGTAAGATCATGGCTGATCTGTTTGTGTTTCAAATTCCTCATTTTCATCGACTCCTCAGTAACATCTAATTCCTTTGCCTAATAAGAATCTATGTCCGCCTTAAAATATTCAATGACTTCACCTCTGTCACTGTGGCAAAGAGTTCCAAGCTCTCACAACCCTCAGGGACAAAAGACTGGTCCTCACCTCTGTCCTGAAAGAGTAACGACTTGTTCTAGACTGATCCACAAGACGAAACATCATTTCCACCTCCAAGTTGTCAAAATCATTCAGGACCTTATACACATCAATCAGGTCACCCCACTGCTAAAGTCTTATGGAAGCAAACCCAATGTCCAGTCTGTCCTCATAAGACAACCCACTTATCACAGGTACCAATCTAGGACACATCCTCTGAACAACCAAACTTACTTTGATAGGACATATTCCTGACCTTGCATCCATGTCACCTGTCTGTACAGTGTGCCCCCACTCCGACCCCACTTCCTTCCATCCCCATTGAAAAGATTTTTTGAAGAAAATGCAATTTTGTAAACACTGCCTCCCATGAATTCGTCTCTCCTGGGTTTCGCTCACAGCACTGTTTCAGAGATGAATGTTTCATTCCTGGAGCCTCCAAGCCAACCTGGAGAGCCAGTAATCAAACTTGTGTGAAGATGGACTGGGTAGCTATTGCCCTTTGTGGTCCTGGATATGAAGGAGATCAGAGCGTCAGGGAACTCTGCCCCAACAACCTGACATATGAAATGAACACACAAACACAAATGAATACACATGGGGACGTGATAACCTAATGGTATTATCATTGGACTATTAATCCAGAGACCCCCAGATAACATTCTGGTGACCCCAGTTCGAATCCCGCCTTGGCAGGTGGTGCAATTTAAATTCAATAAAATATCTGGAATTAAGAGTCTAATGATGACCATGAACCCATTGTCGGGAAAAGCCCATCTGGTTCACTAATGCCCCTTTAGGGAAGGAAACTGCCATCCTTACCTGGTCTGGAATACGTGTGACTCCAGATCCACTGCAATGTGGTTGACTCTTAGCTGCCCTCTGGGCAATTGGGGATGGGCAATAAATGCTGCCTGGCCAGCGATGCCCTCATCCTGTGAATGAATAAAGAACCAGATTCTCCATTCTTGGGGTCCTGGATAGTGAGAGACTTCAAAGGGGTGGGGGAGACTGGTCTCCTCTCTGTATTTCCCCAGAAGGTGAGCCCCCCCAACACCCTGCAAACCATTAAAATACAACCTTGTGAAATGCTTGAGAAAAAAGGCCAAGGATGCATTGAATTAATAAGGGTGCACATTATGGCAGCAGGCTATGGTAACAGCCCTGTGTAGTGAGGTAAGAATCTTGCTTTTACAGTCAGAAAGTTGTGGGTCCAAAGTGCTTCCCAGTCTTTGAAGTACTTTTTGAAGTGTTTTGCACTGGAAAGAAAATTTCCTACATAGCCAAATCCCAGAAACGGCTATCCAATAATGATCAGACTATTTGTTTCTCAGTGATGTTGGTTAAGGGGTACATATTGGCCAGTAAACCAACAAGAATTCCCCCACTAGAATGAACCCGAAAGAACTGCGGATGCTGTAAATCAGGAACAAAAACAAAGTCGCTGGAGAAGCTCATGAGGTCCGGCAGAATCTGTGAAGGAGAAAACAGAGTTAACGCCTGGGTCCAGTGACCCTTCCTCAGAACTCCCCTACTCTTCAGAACATTGCCCTGAGATTTTTTAGACTGTCAGAGAGGGTGTACTCAGTTTAAACTCTCGTTGAAGAGACAGCTTTCCCTCAGTACTCCCACTGGGAGTCTCGGCCTGAATTATATGTTCAAATCTGTAGACTGGGCCTTAAACCCATGACCTTCAGATGCAGAGGTGAGTGCACTATCTACTAACACTGTTGACAGGCAGTGTTAGGGAGTGAGTGCACCTGCACAATGACAGTATATGAAATTTTAGCAAGTCAGGTGTTAGGAAGTTGGTTAGCTCAGTTGACTGGACAGCTGATTTGTGATACAGACTGGTGCCAACAGCATGGGTTCAATCCCTGTGCAGGCACAGGTAGCTATGAAGGACTCTGCTTCTCAACCCATCCCCTTGCCTCAAGGTATAGTGACACCTAGGTTAAACCAATTGCTCTGGGACTATAGTGACTTTACCTTACATTAAGCCTGTTTTGGGAACAAAACCTTGCCTTTGCCATGCTAGACGCTGCAGTTTTGAGGCTAAGTCAATCAGGCAAATGTCTGATTATTCCACAAGCCTCTCCAATTCCAGTGGCCCAGCTGTCCTCTCAGCTCACATTCCACTTTTGAAAAAGCTTGGACAGAAAAGCCGAGCAGGGTCATCCTGTGGGAACACAATCTCTCAGAGCAGGGATACCGACAGCTGGCTGACACAAGCTTCATTTCCCAAAAGGTCCTGCATCTCCTCACTGTCCCAGTGAATATTTTATCCCTCATATAGCATCACGGAAAATCTGATTATCCAAGAGTTATTGATTGGACACATTCAAATTGACTGTTGTACTTCTTAGGTTACAATTTAATTGCCTTTAAAATGTTTTGGTAGATTCAGAGGCATTACGTGAATGCAATTCTGTCTGACCTTTCCTGCTAGAAAGGAAGTAACTATTCTGAAGTTCTGAGGAAGGGTCACCAGACTCGAAACGTTGACTCTGATTTCTTTTCACAGATGCTGCCAGACCTGCTGAGATTTTCCAACAACTTCTGTTTTCGTTTCAGATTTCCAGTATCCACAGTTCTTTCATTTTTGTTAGGGAGTAATCAGATAGATTTTTGAACAGTGAAGGAATTAAGGGTTATCGTGAGTGGGTGGATAAGTGGAACTGAGATCCTGAAAAGATCAGCTATTACCTTATTGAACGGCGAAGCAGGCTCGATGGGCCAGATGGCCTACTCCTGCTCCTGGTTCTTATGTTCACCATCTGGGAATGGAAAGTGATTTGAAATTCATGCCAATAATATTCAAGTGAATAAAAGTTAGGGTATTAAATGGCATTTGATTATGTGTCAGTCTGAGAACAAGAGGCGGGAGTGAGATAGTAAGGAAGGGACAATTTTGGTAAGACCTGGATAAGTTGGAGATGTCTTTCTTCAGATTAAACACGCACACACTCACTCTCACATAAACACGCATGCGCACACACACATACACAAGCACACGCATGCTCTATCTCTCTCTCCCATGCACACACACACATACACACACACACACATACACTCTCTGTCACATACGCACACACAAACACACATATACATTCTCTCTCTCTCCCACTCACACACCCACGCATGCGCGCACGCGCACACACACACACATGCTCTCTCTCTCCCACGTGCACACACACATACACACACACATACGCTCTCTCTCTGTCACATATGCACACACAAACACACATATACATTCTCTCTCTCTCCCCCACACACACACACACACACACACACTCTCTCTCTCTCTCTCTCTCTCTCCCCGCCACACTCACGCTCTCACACACACACAAACACATATACACATACAAATCTATGGGGTGAATCATTTCATCTAAGATGTTTGTTTATTTGCCAATACATTCTATCGTGTTCAAAAAAACACACAATTCACAGTGACAGTCAGTCAGTGTGGCATTTTAGAAATTCCAGCTTTCAGAATAAAACCAATCTAATTCCAGGTTAAAATTCACAGACAGATTTTGAACAAAGCCTCACACCTACAATTCAGTGTCTAACCTGAGATGTCACCTTTTGTACGTTTCTATGGCTCTGCCTGATTGCCATGACAGCACAGCACTGACAAGGACTTTATAAACACTGTACGCACTGTCTAACACCCTTGGTCACCTGCAGAGACTTATCATCTCGCACTCCACTCACACCAGTTATATGATCTTTTCATCTCCCTGCCCTTGATCCCTCTGACTATAAAATCTGTGTCTGTCTGCCCTGCTCTCTCACTGCACCTGACGAAGGAGTAGTGCTCCGAAAGCTTGTGTGATTCCAAATAAACCTGTTGGACTATAACCTGGTGCTGTATGACTTCTGACTTTGTCCACCCTAGTCCAACACTGGCACCTCTACATCATTTCTTCAGATGAGAAGGGAAAGTGGAGGAATCTATACTGGGTTATGTTATCATCCCTCCACTACTGAAGGAGTGCTACCCTGTCAGAGGGACTATCTTTCTGATGACATATTAAACCCATCTGTCCTCTCAAGTGGAAGTAAAATCCAAGGCAACTAACTTGAGGAAGTGAAACAGAGTCAACATTTCAGGTCAGCAACTGTTCTGAACAAAGGCCATTGACCTGAAACATCAACTCTTTTCCTCTTCACGGATGTTGCTTAATCTGTTAATTTTTCCAGCCTGTTTTGTTTTGTTCCTGTTTCAAATTTCCAGCATCGATAGTATTTTCTTTTGAAGAAGAAGTCTCCCTTGGTGTCCAGGTAAATATTTATACCTCAACCATATTCACAAAAACACATTATCTGGCTGTTCATTTTGTTTGCTGTTGGTGGGAGCTTGCTGTGCATAGATGGGTTGCATTTCAGTGCAACAGTGACTGCACTTCAAATGTTCACTTCATTGGCTACGAAACACTTTGAAAAGTCCTTAGAACGTGAAAGGTGTTATATAAGTTCATGTTTTTTTTCCTTGAAGATGGAAGTGGAGGTAGAAGATGATGTCTCTGAGCGTAAACTTGTGTCTGGTATTCTGCAGGTCCTAGCAGAAGAATGTTCAAATCCTTACACAGTTTCCTGTTTCCAGATTACAGAACGGCACTGGTGGAGGATGGTGGATTTGTGCCTGTCCCTCTGGACAAGAAGGTGTAAAGAGAGGCAATAACTTCTGCAAAGGTCTTCCCACCTCCTGTAGATTTTGGCTGGCAGGTTTCATGAATTATACCACGTTCCATTCACCCATGTCTCCCAATTAATAAAATTCTCATCCTTGTGTTCCTATCTCTTCACGGCCTCACCTGGTATGCTAAGTGCTTCACCCACAACAACACTTTGCTCTGAATCTGGCCACGTGAACATCCCTGCTGTTCTTTCCCCCACAATTGGTCTCCATGCCTTCAATTGCCTGTGCCATTCACTCTAGAATTCCCTTCCTCATCTGCTTCTTGATTCTGCCACCATGTCCTTTAAGATCCTTCGTAAAACTTATTTGCGATGAAACTTTTGTTGGCCATCTGTCCTAATATCTTCTTATGTAGCTTGACATTAATTTTATTCATTCAGGGGACGTAAGTGTCACTGGCTGGGTCAGCAGTTATTGTCTGTCGCTAACAGCCCCTTGAGAAGATGGTGGTGAGCAGCCTTCTTCAACTGCTGTTGTCCATGTTCCGTTGGTGGACCAGAAAGCCATCGGGAATTCCAGGATTTTGACGCTGAGGAATCGCAATAGATTTCCAAGTCAGGATGAGGTGAGTTAGGAGGGGATCTTGCATGAGGTGGTGTACCCATGTCTCTGTATTTGTGATTGATAATGCGATTCTGAAGATCCCTGGGATGTTTTACTGTATTAAATGTAATGTAAATGCAAGTTGTTGTTGTAGTGGCTAATCTCCAGCGTCAGGCAATCCAGGGGATCATTGCACATGGGGGTGGACAGTGGCTCAGAGGTTAGCACTGCTGCCTCACAGCGCCAGGGACCTAGGTTTGTTCCAACCTTGGGCACCTTTCTGTGTGAAGTTTGCACATTCTCCCTGTGTCTGCATGGATTTCCTCCCACAGTTCAAAGATGTGCAGGTTAGGGTGGATTGGCCAGGCTAAATTGCCCTGTAGTGTTCAGGAATGTACAGGCTAGGTGGGTTAGACATTGATTTCAGGGATCGGTCTGGCTGGCATGCTCTTTGGAGGGTCAGTGTGGGCTCGATGGGCTGAATAGCCTGCTTCCACACTGTAGGGTTTCTATGATTGAATTCCTGGACCACGCCAAGCTCTCTGCTCCCAGTTGGCTAAAGATTGGAGAAGTTGGGTCTGTTTTCCTTGGAGATGAGATGGCGGGAAGGAGATCTGACCAAGGCATTCAAAACTATGAGGGGTCTGGACAGGACAGCTAGGGAGAAACTGTTCCCTCTTGTGAAAGGATCGAGAATGAGAGGGCACAGACTTACAAAAAAGAAGCTAAAACAATGCATGAAATAGCTTTTCACATAGTGACTGTCCAGAGTCTGGAATGCACTGCTTGAGAATGCAGAGGAGGCTGTTCAATGGGCATTCAAAAGGAACTTACACTCTTATTTAAGACACAATGGGCCAAATTGCCTCCTTCCATGTTGTATTAACTCCATGATTCAGTGTTCTGCAGGGGATTAGCGTTCCCAGGCTTGGGGTGGGACAAAGTTTGAGAGATTACTAGATTGTGCCAAGTATCGCAGAATGGTTACTGAGCAGAAGGGGGCCCTTTGGCCCATCATGTCTGCACCCAGTTTCTGAGCATTTTACCTTACTGCTATTCACCTGCCTTTTCTCCATAACCCTGCACATAATTTTTGTTAAAATAATCATCAAATGCCCCTCTTGAATGCCTCGGTTGAACCTGCCTTCTCCACATTTCCAAGCAGTGTGTTCCAGACCCTAACTGCTCGCTGAATGACAAAAGATTTTTCTAGCCTTGTGGTCAGCTCTTTTGCAATACATCTTAGAACAGTGTCCTCTGCTTCTCAAACCTCTTACGAAAACAGCAGCATTTTCTAATAGTGGACAATGTGAAATAGGCTGGTAGGCTGGAGGAGGTGGATGTTAGTAAGGAAGATGCACTAGGAATTTTGAGGAAGTTGAAGATAGATAAGTCCCCCGGGCCTGATGGGATTTATCCAAGGATTCTATGGGAAGCAAGGGAAGAGATTTCAGGGCCTTTGACGATGATCTTTTCATCCTCACTGTCCACGGGTATATGCCAAAAGATTGGAAAGAGGCAAACGTGATTCCTTTGTTCAAAAAAGGGAATAGGAATAACCCAGAAATTACAGCCCAGTTAATCTTACTTCAGTGGTGGGCAAATTATTGGAAAGGGCTCTGAGAGACAGGAGTTATGATCACTTAGAAAGGCACGGTTTGATTCATGATAGTCAGCATGGATTTGTGAGGGGTAGATCATGCCTCACAAACCTTACTGAATTCTTTGAAGAGGTGACCAAACACATGGATGAAGGTAGATCAGTGGATGTGGTATGCATGGATTTAAGTAAGGCGTTTGATAAGGTTCCCCATGGTAGACTCATGCAGAAAGTAAGGAGGCATGGGATAGGGGGAAATGTGGCAGATTGGATTCAGAATTAGCTGACCCTTAGAAGACAAAGAGTGGTAGTGGACGGAAAATATTCAACATGGTGCTCAGTTACGAGTGGTGTACCACAAGGATCTGTTCTGGGTCCTCTTCTATTTGTGATTTTTGTAAATGATTTGGATGTAGGAGTGGAAGGGTGGATTGGTAAGTTCGCGGACGATACAAATGTGGGTCGAGTTGTGGATAGTGCGGAAGGCTGTTCTAGGTTACAAAGGGACATTGATAGGATGCAGAGCTGGGCTGAGAAGTGGCAGATGGAGTTTAACCCTGAAAAGTGTGAGGTGATTCATTTTGGAAGGACAAACTTGAAAGCAGAATACAGGGTTAACGGAAAGATTCTTGGCAGTGTGGAGGAGCAGAGGGATCTTGGGGTTCGTGTCCACAGTTTCCTGAAAGCTGCCACCCAGGTGGATAGAGTTGTTAAGAAGGCGTATGGTGTGTTAGCTTTCATTAATAGAGGGATTGAGTTCAAGAGCCGTGAAGTTATGCTCCAGCTATACAAAAGTTTGGTTCGGCCACATCTGGAGTATTGTGTCCAGTTCTGGTCGCTTCATTACAGGAAAGATGTGGAAGCGTTGGAAAAGGTGCAGAGGAGATTAACCAGGATGTTGCCTGGAATGGAGGGAAGGTCTCACGAGGAAAGGTTGGGAGAGCTCGGGCTCTTCTCTTTAAAATGACGAAGGATGAGAGGTGACTTGATAGAGGTGTCCAACATGATCAGAGGTATAGATAGAGTGGACAGCCAGAGACTTTTTCCTAGGGTGGAGGTAGCTATTACGAGGGGGCATAGTTTTAAAGTGAGTGGAGGTAGATATAGGGGAGACGTCAGAGGTAGGTTCTTTACTCAGAAAGTGGTCGGGGCGTGGCATGCATTGCCGGAGAAGGTAGTGGAGTCGGCCTCATTAGGGGCATTTAAGCGGCTGTTAGATAGACATATGGATGATAGTGTAAGGTAGGGGTGGAGGTTAGATAGACCTTAGGTTTAGGGTAAAAGATCAGCACAACATTGTGGGCCGAAGGGCTTGTGCTGTGCTGTACTGTTTCTATGTTCTATGACAGTGATGAGCAGGAAAGGACTAACTCATCCACCACCGAGTGTTTACACAGAGCACGGCAGCTAAAGGCCTTTTGCTCTTCTGTCCTCAGATTCCTGTGATCTCCTGACACAGGCAAAGAAAAAACACCCAGAGAGAAAATCAAATCACAGATTTAAGGAAAAGTGGATTCAAATATAATTCACATATTTTAGCCTGACTACCGCGATGAGAGTGTAAGAGGCTCAATTAGCCCCACAGCCTGGCTTCAATCCAGAATCAATTCACTGAAAAAAGACTGATACTGCAACCCTTTTTAAGCTCTGGAGTTCCTGCCTTGCCTGATGATCTCAGACCTGCGTGCAAAACAGGAGATGGAATTTTTTAAAAAAAGTACACATCTGTGAAATCTTCTGTGAGAAAAAGTTTTTTTTTTATATATCAGACGGTTGCATTGATCTCAACATGGAATAATGCATATTTATCAGAAACTTGTAACATGAGCTTTTGCTGTGTGTCCAGAGCAGATCTTTTGAGCTTCTGTCTCAGTAGCTGCAGGAAGCTAATATAATCAGCAGTGCATTTGTTACAAAGGAGAGATGGAACTCCTTATGTTCCCTGTCTGATAATTCAAAACTGTCAGAGCCCAGTCATTAACCACTCAATTAATATTACACTGACATCATAGTCATTATTTGCTTTTAATGGAATGAGTGACAGAATCGGAAGGGGGTTCCCCAAGAGAGTAGTAACCCAGACAATGTCAATGTAAAAGGGACAGACTGACAGCTGATTAACTGAGCTATATGTCAACTCCTGTTAAGGCACTGAACTTTGAACCCAAGGATCTCAAAATTATTACAACAAAAGCAGTAGCATTTATTTTCTCGATTGCCTGGATACACACAGATACAGGCAGAGACATTGACACAGGCCAGGCACACACACACACAGGCGCGCGCGCGCACACACACACACACACAGGCGCGCGCGCGCACACACACACACACACACACACACAAAGACACAGACAGACTAACACAGATACTCAGAGACACACACACACAGAAAGACGCACACAGACACACCAAGGTACGTACACATACACAGACATGCACAAACAGGCACACATAGAAATAGAGGCATCCACACACAGGCAAACAGAAACATTGACACAGACACACAGCAAAAGTACACACATCTTAATCTCGAATGTAAAAACTGAAAGAACTGCAGATGCTGTAAATCAGAAACAAAAACAGAAATTGCTGGGAAAGGAGATAAAAGGTACTGCAGATGCTGGAGAATCCGAGATAACAAGCATGGGGCTGGATGAACACAGCAGGTCAAGCAGCATCATAGGAGCAGGAAAACTTGACGTTTCGGGCTCAGCAGGTCTGGCAGCATCTGTGAAGTGAAATCTGAATTAATGTTTCAGGTCCAGTGACCATTCCTCAAAAATGACAGTCTGTTCTGATGAAGGGTCACTGGACCTGAAACGTTAACTCTGATTTCACTTCACCGATGCTGCCAGACCTGCTGAGCTTTTCCCAGCGACTTGTTTTAATTTCAAACATGACTCTTAATAAGTCCAATTTTCTATTTACAGCTTGGAATCTTGGAATTGTTACCAATGTTTTAGCAATACAGGAACAGGAATAGGCCATTCAGCCCATCAAACGTTGCCATTCAATTTGATGGTGGCTGAACATCTACTTCATTATCACTCTCCTCTTCTATCTCCTTACCCCTTGATGTCATCTGTCTCCAAAAGATTTTAGTCTTGAACATACTCACTGACTGAGCTTATACAATCCTCTAGGGTATAGAGTCCCAAAGATTCACAACTCCCTAAGTGAAGAAATGCCTCCTCATCTCAGTCTTGAATAGCTGGCCCTTAATTCTGAGACTGTGTCTCCTGGTTATAGACTGCCCCAGCCATAGGAAATGTCTACACCCACCCAGTCACACACTTTAAGGATTTTCAAAGTTTCAATGACAGCTTCTCTCATCCTTTGAAACTCTAGAGAATACAGGTCCAGTCTCCTCAATCGCTCCTCATAAGGCAATCTCACCACTTCAGGGATGAATCAGGTAAACCTACTCTGCAGTAGGCCTATTGTGGGGGAAGTACATCTTTGGACAAGAAGAACAAAACTGTACATAATACTCCAGGTATATTCTCACCAAGGCTCTATACAACTTCAGTGAGACTTCCTTACTTCTACACTGAATTCCCCGTGTGATTAACACCAACATACCATTTCCCTTCCATTGCATGACTGAGTAGTTCAGTCAGTAGAGCACAAGATTCTCAATCTCAGAGCTGTTGGCTCAAGGACACTTGTGATGCAGTTAGTACAATTGTAGTGTCCCTATCTCTAAGCCAGGAGATCTTGGTTCAAGACCCACATTCTCTAGCAATGTGCACAACATCTCTGAACGAGTGATTAGAAAATATCTCTCATTACCTTTCTTACTGGTTGTTGTAACTACACGCCAGCTTTTAGTGCCTCCTGAACCAGGGCACCCAGGTCCCTTTGGACACTGGCACTTCCCAACCTCTCACTATTCATGAAATATTATTCAGGCAGTTGGACATCTGCAGCCCTTGATTACTTGTACATTTTTGAGCTCTGACTGATGGTGGAGTTTGAGCTATTTAGGCCAGTCTTCAGCTCAGAAACGCTTTTCTTTTTTAATTCATTCATGGGATGAGGGGTATCGCTGGCTAGGTCAGCATTGGGTCAAGGCAGTTTGGAGTTAAGAACCTCTTTTTCCCTGGATAGACTTTGATTGGCTGTTTGAAGTTGATGAACATCCTTTAGGTGGACCATTTCTGAGATGTAATTGTTTTTCTCTCAAGTGGGTCAAATTTACATTAATGTTCCCTGTGCTTGGTTGTGAATGTGTGTTGTTGAGAATTAGCTTTGGTCAAAGTAGGACATCTTCCACCCTGCCTCAAAGCTCAATGTGTATAATTCCAGGTCGGAATTTTGAGACTTCTTCCATAATATATTGAACATTCCGTCTAACACCCTAGGCTGACACCTCAGATGTTGTGACCACCTCCGCAGCTGTACAATTATTTAAAGCTTCATTTGCTTTCATCAGTGATTGATCTAATGCAAGTATTTTTTTCTCTGCTTCCCAGTAAAAGGCGTATCTTCAACTAACTATGGTTGTCGTTACTGGTGTGACATGTCCTCTGTAGGTTCTGTGACATTTGTAGAGAATTATATCTCTTCATTACCATTTTCAATAACAGAATGATTCTCATCAGAAGAGACAGCACAGACCTCAGGAATGGTGCCACCAGAACTAAAAGTAACAGCTGGGTCCAAAGTTTCACCCTCCACTAAATGAACAATCTGATAGATGAATTCTTTCTCTGTGTTGGTATCCTGAGAGAGCCAGCCAAGGTGTAGAACGGTCTTTGGTCTGTTGCTCAGCACAACATTGCCACTGAGATTCTCTTCAAACATCCCCGCCCCCCACCCTGTTTCTGGCATCAGATTGTGGAGCTGGGCTGATGCTTTTCCTGTAACTCCGAGATGTCACTGCACCTAACGCCATCTACTCAGTGCCACTGGCCTCCGGTTCTGTGGGCTGGCTCACTGCTGCCACCATGTAGCACTATGAGGTCCACACTCTTGTGATTGACTATTAACAGAGGCTCGTTAAACATAGCTCAGTGCCCCCCCAACTTCTCCTCATCGTTATCCCATTTTGCTCTTTGACAGCTATTGAGATCCGAGACCACTGTGTGTGTGTGTGTGTGTGTGTGTGTGT
>JAHRHZ010000027.1:6096624-6135519 GCA_024137785.1 Ginglymostoma cirratum
GTGTGTGTGTGTGTGTGTGTGTGTGTGTCTGTAAAACACACAAGATGCCCATGAAGGAGTTGTATGGGGGAAGGAAGGGAGAAATGCTTGTGAGAGCAGAGAAGGTGTGGGGGTGTGGGGGCGTGGGGGCGTGGGAGATTCCTGTGAGAGTAGTGAGGGGTAAGGGGAATCCTGTGGCAGTGCAGAGGGAGAGAAGGGATAAGAAATCAGTGAGAGTGGCTGTGGGGAAAACATTTCAATCCTCAGGGTTCCAGTAAGCAGTGCCTACCTTCCTGCCTGGTGTTTTGGTTCTGGATTCAGACCTACAGGATTGGGCGGTTAGGCCAGACTCCAACCTTAAAAAACAATGTGAGTTTTAAAGGGGTCTCATCACTGGTTAACAACCATTGCTAGATTGAACCCCAAAACCTTGGGTAACAACTTTGGAAGGTCACGACCCACAATTTGGGAATCCCCAACACAGATACTCGCAAGATACAGTCAGACTCAGGCTCCGTGTGAGCTCAGTTCACTGTGACATTGCTCCTTCTGCACATGCTCAGTAGCTATTCTTCAGTAAAGGTATGATTACCTTTTACTCTACGTCAGCTTTAACCATTACCCTCTCAGAACTTTCAGTCATTTGATTTGATTCGATTTGATTTATTTGTTGTCACGTGCATTTTGTTACAGTACTTGTGTGAGAAGTGTTGTAAAGTGTCGTCACTCTCCAGCACCATCTTGAAACACAGAAAAATAAACTAGAACATTGAATGTAAAGGCAGAAGAATGGAAGTGTCCAACTTTGCAGTCCTCTTGTTAAGTGCTCCGCCATGGGCCATGGGCCTGGTGACCAGGCACGAGTACCCTTTCACCACGCCGCTGGCATTGCTGGAATGCAAGTCGCCCACTGTTTGGCACCATCTCACTTCCAATGATGCCCTCACCACTGTGAGTCCTCCATGAACCTCACCAACGCAGGCCCCACAGATACTGTCTGGTACCACAGCAGCCCAAGCCCGACTAGGCTGCTGCTATGTGTCCACTTCAGGCCTACCTCACCAGTGCAGCTGCCGCTGATGCTGCCAGGCCCAAAGTCACCTCCAGTGCCACCTTCACCTACCTACAGTGGATGCAGACTCTGTCAGGAACACAAACTCACCTCAGCAGCATCTGTGAGTCTGCTTTGGACCCACTCACATCTGCGGATGTTACCAGGATGGCTGATTCTCAACAAACGCCAGGAAAACCAGGAGATCAAATCTGCATCTCTCTCTCTCGCTCTCTCTTCCTTATAGTTAGCCAGCGGGGAGCCCTCAGAGACACAGCGATTATATAAGGACTTGGTGACGATGCCTTCACTGCCAAACAGCCTCTCAGCACTCTCTGTCTAGAAGCAGCCTTGGGTGTGATTCTTCTGCAGCTCAATAGCCTCTTGGCACTCTCTGTCTAGGCTTGTGCTTGAAGAATGAGGGACTCAGCTTAGGGGCAGTCAGTGTCAAAGGGCTGAGCTACCCTTACCCCAGCAGTGGTGAGGGTATTGGGGGAAAGAATTAGAAACAGAATGGGGGTGCTGGGGGAGAGGCAAATAAAATGGGGTCTCCATTCAGCAGGAGAAGGGAGTAGAGAAAGAGCTGAAGCTGGTGTGCCACATGAAGCAGGCTGTCAGCAGCGGGAGATGAGTTTAATGTGTCGACAGGAGATGGGCACAGCAGCTGCTCATGTTTGGCTCCGTTGATCCCCAAAGCTTTTTCCAGCACAACCATCCTTTTCGAAACAGCAGCTGTGATATAATTGACTCTTTGATATCACCCAGGGCTCGGTGCCAGACTTTCCCCCGACATGCTGAGGGCTCAGCAATGCTTGGCTTTTATAACCAGTTCTCAAAATGACTCACTTCCTGTGATCAGAATTTACTTCAATGTTATGTTCCTCCCTGTAGAAGCCACCACTAATCCCCTCACCCCCCCCACCCAGGTAGGAAACCCAAATAAAACACTTTGCCGTGCACAATCATCATGTTATGTCTACCAGCCCCGATGTGGACTGCACAGGTAACACATGGACTTAAATAAAATTTCTTTAAAAGTCATTCACGGGATGTGGATATCATTGGCTGGGTCAGCATTTATTGCCCCGTCCCTAGTTGCCCTTGAGATGGTGTTGGTGAGCTGCTTTCTTGAACTGCTGCAGTCCATGTGCTGTAGGTTGACCCACAATGCTATTAGGGAGCGAATTCCAGGATTTTGACCCAGCTGCAGTAAAGGAACAGCAATATATTTCTAAGTCTGGATGGGAAGTGGCTTGGAGGGGAACTTGCAGGGGGTGGTGTTCCAATGCATCTGCTGCCCTTGTCCTTCTAGATGGAAGTGGACATGGTTTTGAAAGATGCAGTTTAAGGATCTTTGGTGAATTTCTGCAGGGCATCTTGTAGATAGTACACACTGCTGCTACCGAATGTCTGTGGTGGAGGGAATCAATGCTTATAGATGTGGTATAAATCAAACATGGTGTTAACCTTCCTGAGTGTTGTTGGAGCTGCACCCATCCAGGCAACTGGGGAGTATTCCATCACACTCCTGACTTGTGTCTTGTAGATGGTGGACAGGTTTTGCGGAGTCAGGAGGTGAGTTACTCACTGCAGGATTCCAAGCCTCTGTCTTCTTGTCGTAGCCATTGTGTTTATATGGTGAATCCAGTTCAGTTTCCGGTCAATGGTAACCCCCTCAGGACATTGATTATGGGAAGTTCAATAATGGTGATGCCATCGAATGTCACGGGTTGACCCTTTGATTCTCTTTTGTTGGAGCTGCTCATTGCCTGGCACTTGTGAGTTGCGAATGTTACTTGCCACTTGTCGACCCAAGGCTGGATGTCGTCCGGATCTTGCTGCATTTGGGCACTTACAGCACAGAAACAAACAATTCTTGACATTTGGCTTGAACCAGTATTAATTCTTCACAGGAACTTCTTCTGACCTTACCCGATCTCACCCATCAGTGCACCATTCTAATCATTGCTACCTTGGGTGTTTTCGTCCTCCTCTTAAATGCATCGATTTCATTCACCTAAATCATTCAATGTTTCCCCTTTGTCACCAAAGGAATAGTTCTAGTGCGGATTCCACAGCTTACCAGATTCCTCAAAGAATGTGCAGCTTATGAAGTACACTGGAAGTATGGTTACCACTGCAATACAGGAAATGATGTAGCAACTTGCACACAACAAGTTCCCGCATCAACAAATTACAATGACCAGATAATCTGTTTATTTCAGTGATCTTTGTTGAAAGATAATAATCACCCATGAAATGCTCTTCAGAGGCTTGGTGTAAAGCCGATGGGCTGAATGGCCTGCTTCCACACTGCAGGGATCCTGTGACATTCTTTGAAACACCACCACCTGCAAGATCAGCTCCAAGCCACTCAACCATCCTGACTTGGAAGTGTATAACTGTTCCTTCAGTGTTGCTGGATCAAAATCCTGCAAATTACCTCCCTAAGGACTGTGTGCCAAAGATGTCAATCTGCATGTTCCCCAACTGGAAACCATGGATGAACCAGGAAATCTGTTGTCTACCAAAGAGCAGGCGTGTGGCATTCAAGTCGGATGACCCAGACCTATATAGAATATCCAGGGTATGACCTTTGCCAGGCCATTAGCGATGCCAAGAGGCAGTACCAGGCCAAGCTAGAGGCCCAAACCAACCGTACGGACACCCATCACCTGTGGCAAGGCCTACATGACATAATGGGATAGAAAATGAAGCAGAACAGAATAGCATACAAAAACACATCCCTCCCTCATCTGCTCAATCTTTTTTAAACTCAGTTCAAGCAGAAAGCCAGTGGAACAGTGTCACCTGTCCCAACAGCCCCACACGCACCTGTTCCCTCAGTCACTGCTGCAGATGTCGGGTTGGCCTTTTTTGAGAGGGAGAGTGACTGGCCCACATGGAGTCTCCGGCCATGCACTCAGATCCTGTGCAGATCAGCTGCAGGGGTATTCACTGACATCTCTCCTTACTACGATCTGAAGTCCCCACCTCCTTCAAGGAGACCATCACTGTTGACAGCACGGTGGCTCAGTGGTTAGCACTGCTGCCTCACAGCACCAGGGACCTGGATTCAATTCTGCCCTCGGGCGACTGTGTGAAGTTTGCTCCGGGTGTTCCGGTTTCTTCCTGCAATCATAAGACGTAGGAGTGGAGGTAAGGCCATTTGGCCCATCAAGTCCACTCTGCCATTTAATCATGGCTGATGGGCATTTCAACTGCACTTATCCGCACTCTCCCCGTAGCCCTTGATTCCTTGCAAGATCAAGAATTTATCAATCTCTGCCTTGAAGACATTCAACGTCCTGGCCTCCACTGCGCTCCGTGGCAATGAATTCCACAGGCCCACCACTCTCTGGCTGAAGAAATGTCTCCTCATTTCTGTTCTAAATTGACCCCCTCTAATTCTAAGGCTGTGCCCACAGGTCCTAGTATCCCCACCTAACGGAAACAACTTCCCAGCGTCCACCCTTTCTAAGCCATCTTGTAAGTTTCTATTAGATCTCCCCTCAACCTTCTAAACTCTAATGAATACAATCCCAGGATCCTCAGCCGTTCATTGTATGTTAGGCCTACCATTCCAGGGATCATCCGT
Source organism: Ginglymostoma cirratum (assembly GCA_024137785.1). Classification (NCBI taxonomy): domain Eukaryota; kingdom Metazoa; phylum Chordata; class Chondrichthyes; order Orectolobiformes; family Ginglymostomatidae; genus Ginglymostoma; species Ginglymostoma cirratum. The sequence continues at coordinate 6,101,253 of JAHRHZ010000027.1, forward strand.
GTGAATCTCCGCTGGACATGCTCCAGTGCCAGTATGTCCTTCCTGAGGTGTGGGGCCCAAAATTGGACACAGTATTCTAAATGGGGCCTAACTAGAGCTTTATAAAGTCTCAGAAGCACATCGCTGCTTTTATATTCCAACCCTCTTGAGATAAATGACAACATTCCATTCGCTTTCTTAATCACGGACTCAACCTGCAAGTTAACCTTTAGAGAATCCTGTACTAGCACTCCCAGATCCCTTTGTACTTCAGCTTTATGAATTTTCTCACCGTTCAGAAAATAGTCCATGCCTGTATTCTATTTTCCAAGGTGCAAGACCTCACATTTGCTCATGTTGAATTTCATCAGCCATTTCCTGGACCACTCTCCTAAACTGTCTAAATCCAAAGATGTGCAGGTTCGGTGGATTGAAAATGCTAAATTGTCTATAGTGTGCAGGCTGTGTGGGTTAGCCATGGGAAATGCAGGGTTACAGGGATAGAGTGGATCTGAGTGGGATAGTCTTTGGAGGGTCGATGGGATGAACGGCCTGCTTCCATACTGTAGGGCTTCTATGATGAATCCAATACCAAAGAAAACACATGCAATGTGCCTCAACAGCTACCATCCAGTGGCTCTGACTTCCATAATTACAAAGTGCTTTGAGAGGTTAGCCATGGTTCACATTAACTCTAGCCTCCCAGCTTGTCTTGATTCCTTGTAATTTGCCGACCGGCACAACATGTCCACAGCAAATGCCATTTCCCTCATCCTACTCTCATCCCTGGAATATCTGCATAATTAGGATACATACGTTAGACTCCTACGTATTGACTACAGCTCTGCCTTCAACACAATAATCCCAACCAAGCGAATCTCCAAACTCTAAAACCTATATCTCTGCTCCACCCTCTGCAACTAGATCCTTAATGTCCTGACCGACAGACAGCAATCAGTGAGGACAAGCATCAGCACCTCCTCCAGAACAATCCTCAACACTGGCATCCCACATGGCTGGGCGCTCAGCCCCTTACTGTACTTGCTGTACCCTCACAAACGTGTGGCTAAATTCTGTCCCAACTCCATCTACAAATTCGCTGACAACACCACTGTTGTCGGCCGATATCAAACAATGATGGGATAGAATAAAAGAAGGAGATAGAGAGCTTGGTGGCATGGTGTAAAGAATAACAATCTCTCCCTCAACATCAGAAAAACTAAAGAGCTGATCATCAACTTCAGGAAGGAAGGAGCAGGACATGCCCCTATCTACATCAACGGAGCTGAGGTGAAGGATGTTGAGAGCATTAAGTTCCTAGGAGTGATGATCACCAACAATCTGTCCTTGTCCTCCCATGTAGAAGGAACAGCCAAGAAGGCACAACAACGCCTCTTCTTCCTCAGGAGGTTAAGGAAATTCAGCATGTCCATACAATCCCTCACCAACTTCTACCTAAAGCATTCTATCTGGATGTATCACAGCTTGGTACGGCAACTGCTCTGCCCAAGACTGTAAGAAACTACAGAAAATTGTCAACACTGCCCAGACCATCACACAAGCCAACCTCTCGTCTTTCAACTCCATGTAATCTTCTCGCTGCTGCGTAAAGACAGCCAATATCATTAAAGACCCCTCCCACCCCACTTACACTGTCTTCCAACCTCTTCTATCAGGCAGACGATACATAAATTTAAACACACATGAACACGTATGAACAGGTTCAAGAACAGTTTCTTCCCTGCTGTTATTCGACTGTTGTATGGGCCTCTCTAATTTCAAATCTAATGTTGGTCTTACTTCGTGCACCTCCAGCACAGCCGTAAACTTCTATGCCTCAGTCTGTCTAAACACCCTATGATCTATTTGTCCTTGTATGTTATGATCTGCCAGTAATGCACGCAAAACAAAACTTTTCACTGTACTTAGGTACATGTGACTACAATAAATCAAATCAAACCTAAGGGCATTGTGGCTGTACCTACAGCACATGGACTGCAGCTGTTCAAGAAGGCAGCTCATCATCACCTTTTCAAGGGGCAACTGGGGATGGGCAATAAATACTTGTCTCTTCTGCAATGCCCACATTCCATGACTAAATAAAACAAATAGTTATTGGTTATATATTGGTGACCATCTTATCTTTATACGGCCTCTAGTACTGGATTGATCAGAAGTGGAAATATTTCCTTTCCATTCAGCTGATCAAAGCCTTCAAATCTTTGGTCTCCCCTCAGCTTTCTCTTTTCTATTGTAATGGGCCCCAATTCTCACTTAAACTAAAAGCAGAAAAGGCTGGAAATACTCAGCAGGTCAGGCAGCATCTGTGGAGAGAGAGAAAGTGAGTTTCAAGTTGAAGACCTTTCAGCAGGAATGGAAAATGTTAGTGATGAACTGATGCTTCCCATCATACAATAGATGAGAATATGTGAGAAAGGTCAAACAATTAGTTAGAACCCATTTCAGATCCACCCAGAAATGTTTGACAGCTTTCAGAGTTTTCACCAATGCTACTGGAATTTGTAGGAAGGGAGGCTTCCTGCAGGGTATTGGTCCCACAGTATCAGTGGATCTAATGCCAACGCAGTGTGTAACAGTAATATCTCAGGTCATCAGCATCACCTATGGGTGGCACGGTGGCTCAGTGGTTAGCACTACAGCCTCACAGTGCCAGGGACCCGGGTTCAATTGCAGCCTCAGGTGACGTACTGTGTGGAGTTTGCACATTCTCCCTGTGTCTGCGTGGGTTTCCTCTGGGTGCTCTGCTTTCCTCCCAAAGATGTGCAAGGCTAGGTGGATTGGCCATGCTAAATTGCCCAGAGTGTTTAGGGGGATGGGTCTGGGTGGGATGCTCCAAGGGTTGATGTGGACTTGTTGGGCCGTAGGGCCTGTCCCCACACTGTAGGGATTCTAATCTATGTCCAGTCAGTAGTGTGCTTTGGTACAGAGACAGATAGAAAGACAAACAGCCCCTAGCTTTGATTAGTTAATTCTAGGATCAAAGCCCAGGCAATACAAGAAAGAAGTTGTGTTTTTGGAACTTGTCAGAGGCGCTGTCCTCTGGATGAGTAACAAAAGTGAAGATTTGTCTAATCTCTCAGGTATATTAAGATGGCAGGGTACTAAGCATGAAGAAGAGCAGGGGTGTTCTATCCTGTGTCCTGGCCACTAGTCATCATCAATCAATGTTGACAAAGATGTTTTACCTAGTTGTTGTCTTTATGCATGGTGACTGTCAGAGTTTCTGAAAGCAGGTGACTACATTACAAATCTCCGATGGTTCTGAAATGTTTCAGAACTTCCCGAGGATGGGCTATACAATTATATAGATGCAAATAGACTTTATTTCTTGCTTTAGAAAGAAGAACTTGTAATTGTGCTATGCCTTTCAAGACATCTGGACTTTCTCTCAGGAACGGGGTGGTATGGTGGCTCAGTGGTTAGCACTGCTGCCTCACAGCACCAGGATTCTGGGTTCAGTTCCAGCCTCAGGTGACTGTCTGTGTGGGGTTTGCACATTCTCCCCATATCTGTGTGGGTTTCCTCTGGGTGTTCCAGTTTCCTACCACAGTCCAAAGATGTGTAGGTTAGGTGGATTGGCTATTCTAAATTGCCCACAGTGTTCAGGGATGTGTAGATTAGGTGGGTGATAGGCGAATGGGTCTGGGATGGGATGCTCTGAGAGTTGGTGTGGACTTGTTGGGCTGAAGGGCCTGTTTCCACACTGTCGGGATTCTATGAACAGTAAGGTTTTGGTCTTTAGCTAAGGAAAGCTATCATTTCATTGGAGGCAGTTCAGGGAATGTTCGCTGGGATGATCCCTGGTATGGAGGGATTGCCTTATGAGCAAAGGCTAAACAGTTGGAACCCTATTCACTGGGGTTTAGAAGAATGAGAGGTGATCTCATTGAAACATATAGGGTTCTTAAGGGGCTTGACAGGGTATATGCTGAGAGGATGTTTCCCTTCATGCAAGAGTCTAGGACTATGAGGGTATAGTTTCAGAGTAAAGGGGGCACCAATTTAAGACTGAGATGAGGAGGAATTTCTGCTCTCAGAGGGTTGTGGAACTGTTTGCCACAGAGAGTTGTGGGGGACAAGAGTCGTTGAGTATATTTAAGGCTTTGGCAAACAGATTCTTGATCAGTCAGAGAATTAAGAGTTTAGGGAAAGGGCAGGAAACTGGATGGAATGAATTTTGGATCAGCAGTGATCCTATTGAATAGCAGAGCAGACTCGAGGGGCTGGATGGCCTCCTCCTGTTCCTATTTCATATGATCTTATGGTCTAACAAAGTCACATTGAAATGCTCATGGGCATCACTTGAATTTGAACTCCCATGGCTCCTAGTTTCTGCTGTGCAGTATAGATTAAAGCAATGCTGTACTTAAATTCATCAGGCGGAAACACCAGTTACTGCAGAAAGAAATGTTTTATCACAAGTGGAGAGGGTGCAAGGAGTCTTAATGAAAGGTCACTGGATTTGAAACATTAGCTTTACTTTTCTCTCTATGAACACTGTCAGACATTCTGAGTTTGCGCAGCACTTTCTGTCTTTATTTCAGGTTTTGGCCCAAAACATTGACTTACCTGCTCTTCAGATATTGTCTGACCTGCTGTGCTTTTCCAGCCTCACACCTATAGACTCTGGTTTCCAGCATCTGCAGTCTTTATTGTCTCCTGCATCCTCAGTTCTTTTCATTATAAAGCCTGCAAAAAACCAGAAGAACTATGAAATAGTTGCAAAGAGTCAGGACAAGGGAGATTTGACCCATTAGTGTGCACTGAGTGGGCTTCGAACTGCCCCCAGCCCCCTCAGGAACAGGAAGCTCCTGTCGTTTCCATCCCTGACGAGAGTCAACAACCAGTTGGAACAGAGGCCAAAATCGGCTCATAAAACACCAGTGACTAGATAGGAAAGTGAGAGAGAGGAGAGCAGCTCACAGCAGGGTGTTAGAGAGGATGTCAGATAGGTTGGGACAGGTGACAGCAGACACAGTGAAATGGGGAAGCTAGCCATTTGGAAAGACATTTGTTGCAAGAGAACTTGACAGTTTCAAAAACATATTTCACAGAAAAGAAACGAGAGGAGCATATCGACAGAGCGTAAGGAGATTTGTGAGCTCCTACTGGGGAATGAAAACTGATTCAGACAATTAACATAAGGTCTACTTTCCCATCTCTGCCCTAATTACATTCCAGTTTATAAAACCCTGGTCAAGTCACTCTCTGGATTAAATAATCTCAACATCAGATCACATCAAGAATAGATTGGCCGGGGAGAGGAGTGAGATGTGAGGGCAGCACAGATATATCAGAACTGTGTTGGAACTAAAAGGGTTAAATTAATCACAGTCCTAAAGAAGAGTCAAGCTGCACTTCAAAGGTTAACTCTGTTTCCGCCTCCCAACAGATGCTGCCAGAACTATTCCCTCCTGGTCAACATGGTATGTACAGCACATGGACTGCAGCGGCTCAAGAAGGCAGTTCACCACCACCTTCTCTAGGGCAACTAGGGACGGGCAACGAATGTTGACACCCATGAAAAAAAAGACTCGCTCAGATTCTCCAGCATTTCTGTTTCCATTACAAACAATGACAAATTGTATTCCCTGTCAAGAAAATTAAGATGTTATACCATTTTTTTTAAGACACTCAATGACAGGGTAGATACAACTTCCTCTTGTAGAAAAAGGCCAAGTTGAACAATGGGGCCTAACTCTAAAATTAGAACAAGGTTGTTCAGGATGTCAGGAAACACCTCATCATACAAAGGAAATTTGGAACATTTTCCTCAAAGAAATGTTTACAACTGAAGTTGATACATTTTTGGTAGGAAATATTATCCAACTTTTTTGAAGATGATAAAGACACAGTTTTACCATAGGTAACAAGGTGTAGAGCTGGATGAACACAGCAGGCCAAGCAGCATCAGAGGAGCAGGAAGGCTGATGTTTCGGGTCTGGACCCTTCTTCATAAATGGGGGAGGGGAAGGGGGTTCTGAAATAAATAGAGAGAAACAGGGGGAGGCGGATGGAAGATGGATAAAGGAGCAGATAGGTGGAGAGGGATCGGACAGGTCAAGGAGGCGGGGATGGAGCCAGTAAAGTTGGCTGTAGGTGGGGAGTTAGGATGGGTGTTGGTCAGTCCAGGGAAGACAGAAAGGTAAAGAAGGCAGGGATGAGGCTGGTAGGTAGGAGGTGGGGGTGGGGGTTGAGGTGGGAGGAGTGGATAGGTGGGAGAAAGGACGGACAGGTTAGGGAGGCGGGGGTGAGCTGGGCTGGTTTTGGGGTGCGGTCGGGGGGCGGGGAGATTTTGAAGCTTGTGAAGTCCACATTGATACCATTGGGCTACAGGGTTCCCAAGCGGAATATGAGGTGCTGTTCCTGCAACCTTCGGGTGGCATCGTTGTGGCACTGCAGGAGGCCCAGGATAGACATGTCGTCCAAGGAGTGGGAGGAGGAGTCATCAAGCTGTACACCATGTTATCTCAGATTCTCCAGCATTGGCAGTTCCTACTATCTCTGTAACAATTTTACCATAATCTAGGTTTCAAAAATTCATTCATGAGCTGTAAGGGCTGCTGGCTGGGCCAGCATTTATTGAGAAGGTGATGGTGAGCTGCCTTCTTGAACCATTGCAGTCCACATAGTGCTGGTGCACCCTGAGCTGTTAGAGGCCAAATTTCAAGATTTTGACCCAGCAACAGTGAAGGAGCCGTGATATATTTTCAAGTCAGGATGATGAGTAGCTTGGTGAGGAACTCGCAGGGGGCGGTGTTCCTGCTGTCCTTGAGCTTCTAGGTAGGAGTGATCATGGGTTGGAAGGTGCTGTCTAAGGAGCCTTGAATTTCTGCAGTGCATTTTGTAGATGGCAAAGCTACACTGCTACTGACCATTGGTAGTGGAGGGAATGGATGCATATGGAGGTAGTGCCAATCAAGCCCTCTCAAAACCTTTTGGTCCAACACCATCTATCAGCCAGGCCCCAGCATCAAACATGACCATCTGCATGACTCTGAGAGCTGGAGACCCTAGGAACAAGAGGAAGGCTCAGTCATGTCAAACTGGGATGACGAACCTCGTCACTCAGAGGGTGGTGAATCTTTTGAAACTTTTGAAACAGAGAGTCATGGAAGCTCAGTCATTGAAAATATTCAAAACTGAGGCAGTTCACAGGAGATTGATTCCAGAGATGAAGTGTTTGTCTTATGAAGAGATTGAGCCGTTTAGGCCGACGCTATCTGGAGTTGAGAAGAATGAGAGGAGAACAAATTAAGGTATGTAGATGCTAGAGTGCATTGACAAAGTAGATATAGAGAGGATGTTTCTCCTTGTGGAACAATCTAGAACATGAGGTCATAGTTTTAAGATAAGGGATAACAGATTTAAAATAGAGATGAGGATGAATTACTTCTCTCAAAGTGTTGTGAATCTGTGGAACTCATTCTTCCAGAATGCAATGGGTGCTGGGTCCTTGAGTAAATTTAAGGAGGAGACAGACAGATTGTTAATTCGTAATGTTTTGAAGGTTTATGGGGAAGGGGCAGAAAAGTGGAGTTGAGGCTAAGATGAGTTCAGCCACGATCATATTGAATGGCGGAGCAGACTCAAGGGGGCTAAATGGCCTACTCCTGCTCCTAGTTCCATGTTTAAGTGATCGTTTTTTTTTGCTTCCGAGAGACTCGAGAGAGAGAGTGAGTGTGAAAGTAGGGTTGAGGCTGAAAGTCAGCCATGATTGTGTTGTTTAATGCAGCAGCCTCAAGGAGCTGAATGGGCCTAATCCTGCTGCTGCCCTTTGTGTGTTTCTGAATGGTGAACGAAGGCCAGCAGCAATCCTTGGAACTGAACATCAGTGAAGAACAGGAGTTGACACTTTGAGATGTAAGAATGGGGAGGCTTCCAGGAAATGTCTGTAAATTTGACGATTACCAACAACAGGGACTGCGCTGATGTGAACGTGGATGCATTGGAGTGTTGACTTAAGGTACAAATCAGGATGAGCAGGAAAACTGGAGGTGAGAGATCTGAGTTCAGAGTAAAGGCAGATAAATTTAAGATGGAGGTCTGCTTGAATGGTTCCACTAATCTAAGGGGCTGAATGGTCTCTTCTCCTATGTTTTTCTAATCTACATGAATCAACAATGGCATGGACTGCTCCATCAAATTCAAAGGGATAAAAACTACATAGAATCTCTAAAGTGCAGAAAGATGCCATTCAGCCCATTGAGTCTGCACTGACCCTCTGAAGACCATTCCATCCAGGCACACCCAATCCCTGTAACCTTGCATTTCCCATGGCTAACCCACCTAAGCTGCGCATCTTTGGACTGTGGGAAGAAACCAGAGCACCTGGAGGAAACCCACACAGACACAGGGAGAATGTACTGACTCCACACAGACAGTCACCCGAGGGTGGAATCAAACCTAGGTCCCTGGTGCCGTGAGGCAGCAGTGCTAACCTCTGATCCACCATGTGACCGAGTCCCACGCATCTATGGGGCTGAATGGCCTCTTCTGCTCTGAATAATTTTTATCTAGATGCATCAACAATGACACAGAATACCCTTGCATGAATGTGCAATAGCAATGAGATGAGGCTGTATTGCTAATCCACTTTGGAAAGGAAATCTTTCTATTTCTTCTTGGTCTTGTTGCATGGATAATTTCCAAATTTTCCTTTTGGATGACTAACATTGTCTGCTTCGCAGACACCACGTTGAGAATCAGCAATTTTGCATCAACTTGGTTAAGAGCAGAAATTTGTTGTGTCGGCCATTGGCATTCCAGCTGCCAATCTGGCGCCACTCCTTTTCTGTCATTTTCAATACTTAGCTGTTTGACAATGTCACTAGGCAATGAGGCTGAATGGAGCAAGTGACAAACTCCAGACAACGCATTAATTTGTAAGATGCATCCATTCCTTGGATTGTTGTGTTTCTCTGCTTCCCTGCTTTGTTTGAACTCTTTTACATTCAGTGTAAAGATGTTTGCCAATGCTGATTCAAATGAGTTGTTGGCTTGCCTTAGGTGGAAAGACAGGTTGTTTTCTGCATTATATCTTTATAGTAGAATCGAGTAATTCTCCCTGTGTTTGTGTAAGTTTCCTCCGGGTGCTCCAGTTTCCTCCCACAGTCCAAAGATGTGCAGGCTAGGGTGGATTGGCCATGCTAAATTGCCCATAGTGTCCAGGGATGTGTAGATTAGGTGGGTTATAGGGGAATGGGTCTGGGTGGGATGCTCTGAGGGTCGGTGTGGACTTGTTGGGCTGAAGGGTCACACAGTTTCCACTGTGTAGGGATGCTATGATTCTATGAATACATCATCAAATTCAGAGTGAGAGAAACTACATGGTAACTTCCAGGCCAACAACAACTTGCATGTATATGTCACCTTTAACAATAATGAAACTACCTGTCACTTCAAAGCAAAACTCTGCGGGTGCTGGAAATCTGAAACAAACGCGGAGAACACTGGAGAAACTCAACTGGTCTGGCAGGATCTGTGGTGAGACAAAGTGAATTAACACTTTGAATCTGGTATGACAATTCTTCAGAAAGGTGTTGGAAAATGTTTTCCTTGATACTTTTGACAGAGGCTCAGTGCAAAAGGCAAAGGGGTTGCAGAAGGGGAATTCGACATTCTGGGTTTAGATTAAGGCGTGAAAGAGAGAGAATTGGTCCTTTCTGCTAAGTGCCCTGTAATCAAGGCACAAACGAAAGAAGGGTAAAAAATGGAGAGGAGAATGTACAAGAAATAAAGAACAGACAGAATTTAGACCCCAAACAGCTAAAGGTATAGGATTGAGGAATTAAAGTTTTTTGCGTTTTTAAAACAAAATGGAAATGTTGTTTTGTGTCTAAAAAGATTGAGTAAAAATAATATTCACGCAAATCCCGAAAGCTGAAAGTATTTTCTGGAAGCTCAAAAGAACTGAATTTGTGAAGTGACAGGAAAGCGTAATTGTCTGGCGTGATTTTCCTCTGAGTTCCCCTCCCAGAAGATTAGCTCCTACCGTCAGTGACCCCTGGGGAACCATGAAGGACATGCTCAGGGTCAGAAGAACTGCAGCAGGGACAAAGCTGTCAACTTGGATTAGAAATGGCTGTGGTGTTGGGGGTGGGGGTGGGCTGGTCAGGTTGGTTTAGGAGAGGGGAGGTAGTTTTCCCAAGTATGTGGATGTTGACATTCACACCTGTCTGTTTCAGCTGGATTTCTGGGTATTATTTCGTAACATTACGTGACGCCTTCCCTAATGATGTGTAATTTTAAAAAAAAAGCAGCGCTCACTCATCAGCAGATGCTCAGAATGGCAGACGGGGACTGAATCAGCCCTTCATACCAAAAACACGGCAGTCTGCTGTCTGTCACCATCTCTGCCAGATGGCTGGCACATTCTGCCAGTGTTTTTTTTTGTTGGGGGGGTGTGGTTCTGATTCTGATCATTCGTTTCTCTCTGTGTTGCTGCAATTTGTCAGATTGGGCTCTCATTATTTTAATTTCATTTTCAAGTGGTTTTTTTGTTGTTCTGAACGCAGCTGTATTTTCCTTCACCTCCGACCTCCACTGCAGATGAGCTCATTTGCCTGGTTTTCCTTTTCCCGATTCGCCTCTTCACCCTCCCGTGCAGGCTCAGGCCATCGACTGGTGACATTGCCTGGGGCTTCACCCAACAGGCACCTTCAGGTTAGATCCAGCAGCAGCCGTATATAATCTTTGAATAGTGAACACACGCGCACACATTCACACACAGACACACAGACACACACATAACACACAGACACAAACACATTCACGCCCAGACAGATACAGACACACAGATACACACAGACACACACGCACACACACACAGATACACACACAGACACAGACATACACACACAGATACAGACATACACACACTCACACAGACACACACTAACTCAGAGAAACACACTAACTCAAACACACACACACTAACTCAGAGAAACACACCAACTCACACACACACAGATTAGCAGCTCCAAACAGGGATGTCCTATTCTATGAGGTCCACTTGGCTGATCTCGTCACAATCACTACAGACCATTCCCTGAGATATAAGCATCCTGCTAACTTTTAACATTCCTCCTCACCCTGTGAGCTCACTCTTTTCATCATAATTTGAATTTGATGAGTACCTGAACTCTGATTCCCCAATTAGAATGATTATACAAACACATAAATTCCGCACCCCACCCCCCCAGCACTGCATCACTATATGATACATAGGTACCTGCTTGGATTGTGGTCTTGACTCTATTTTCCAACAATTGACTGTGCTGTGAATCAAGAATCTCTCTAACTCAGCCTTACAAATATTCAATGTCATAGAATCCCAACAGTGGAAGCAGGCCATTTGGCCTATCAATTCCATACTAACCCTCCAAAAGGCATCCCACCTAGATCCACACCCCTCACCCTATCATTCTGCATTTCCCACAGCTAATCCACCTAACCTGTACATCCCTGGATACTCTGGGACAATTTAGCAAGGCCAATCCAGCCTGCACATCTTTGGACTGTGGGAGGAAACCAGAGCACCTGGAGGGAGCCCATGCAGACACAGGGAGAATGTGCAAACTCCACCCGCGGCTGGAATCAAACCCACGTCCCTGGTGCTGTGAGGCAGCAGTGCTAACCACTGAGCCATGGTCCTGCCCAAGGATGGTTATGGCTGATGTCTCAGCCTGCACTGTTCTCTGGCAAAGAAAATCCCACAGATGAACAAGCCTTTGAAGAAAATAAATTCTCCCTATTGGCTATAACTGATACTGGAGGAGTGCGCTGTCACTCGAGTCCCATAACTCCATGTGTTATGACACAAAACAAAAACAGTATTTCCAAAGTGATCCAGGTTTGAAACAATAAGATCTGTCGACCAGGTTTCTTAAGAAATTCAGACATGGGTATCAAAACAAAATTTATTCAATAAAGCTGCAAAAATTAGTCATCATACACAGTCAGTAAAATAGAAATAATATATTTACATTCCAAGCCCATGACTACTTCCATCCAGAAGGACAAAGGCAGAAGATACACAGGAACACCAAAACCTGCAAGTTTCCCTCCAAGCCACTCATCCTGACTTGTAAATATACCGCCGTACCTTCTACGTCGCTGCGTCTATATCCTGGAATTCCCTCCCTAATGACATTGTGGGCTGCAGCGGTTCAAGAAGGCAGCTCACCACCACTTTCTCCAGGGCAACCAGGGATGGGCAATAAATGCTGGCTCAGCCAGCAATGCTCACATCCCACAAGTAATTCATGAAAACCTCTTTCAAAAGAACAAATAGGTTTTCCTGTGAACTCATTAAGAGGGTTTTCTTTTCAAAAATGGAAGAAATCCGCTGGACAGCTTTTTCCTAGTATACTTTCCTCAAGTCAGCTTCCACCTAACAGGTTTCCCTTGAAATGAACCAAAAACACAAACACATGTCCAAGCTAGTCACTGTTTAAATCAAGCCCAGAGCTTCTACAAGAAAGCAAGCGGTTATCATGTGATTTACAGGAATCTTGTTTAAAAACAAAATCTCCAAAGTTTGCAGTGAACTTTCAATGACCTCTTTTAAAGAAACCAGTCCAACTTCGAATACATTCCTTTTCCCAAGTCCTGCAAAGTCTTCCAAGTAATTTTGCTCTCCTATTCATTTTGGTGTCATCAGCAAATTTAACAACCACATATTCAGTCCCTATATTCCAGTCATTCATACAGATCACACATAACTGAGGCTTTATTTTATTCTTTGTCTCTTTATTCCTTCTATCTAAACCTTTAATAATTTCTAATTTAAAAAAAAGACTCAGTGAAATTTCCTTTCAGCTTCCTCTGCTCTCGTTGCAATTATTTCAGCATCGAAAGGCTCTCTGCACTTTGGGAAAGTCATGAATTGCTACCCCTTAGCATGTGTTCTATGTTTAGAGAGAAAAACTGACACCTCTGTTTGAGAAATAGAACTCATTGTGTGAAAGGATGACAGAGTCAGAAGCTCACACCAGATTAAAGACTGAAATCAGACATAAGTGCTGGTGGAATAAAACGAAGAACTGAGGATGATGGAGATATGAAACAAAAACAGAAATTGCCGGTGAAACTCAGCAAGTCTGGCACCATCTGTGCAGAGAAAGCAGAGTTAACATTTTGAGTCTGGTGACTGTTCATCAGAACTGAAAGAAGTTATGAAGACAGACTGGACAGGCTGGGTTTGTTTTCCTTGAAGCAGAGGAGGCTAACCTGATGGAGGTACGCGAAGGTATGAAAAGCCCCATGATAGATGTATCCAATACCAGAGGAAACAAGTTTAAGGTAAGGAGCCAATGGTTTAAGGGGGTATCTGAGAAAAACAATTAGCCCAGAAAGTGCTAGAAATATGGAATGTGCTGCCTGAGAGGGCGGCGAAGGCAGGTCACAGAGACAGCTGGAGGAACACTTAAAATGCCAGACCAGAGTAGTCAATGGACCAAGTGCAGGTAAATGGGATTAGTGTAGTTTGGCATTTGCTGGCCAGTACGGACATAATGGGGTTGAAGGGCCTGTTTCTATGCTGTACGACCTTATGAATATCCATTTCTGTGAGACTCTTAACAATTGATTTCTAGCCAGGGCTCTATTTCAGGAGATAAGATGTGACTACTAGCACTTCCACAAGTACAATGAGCTTCAGTTACTATACCACAGGTTAAAAACCATTGTGCATTGTAAGGAATAGATGGTGGGCCATGAGAACCCTTTCAGGTGTAATTGGTTTAATTGTTCCCTTTGTTTACTGCACCCTTCTGAGGAGACATTTTAATTCACTGTTCTTCCATGCATGCTGACTGCAAGGCCCAGACAATGTAAGGATGTGAGATCGTAGAGAATGGGTTTAAGTTCTGAGCTGGAAAATGTAGTCAACTTGCACCATGTGATTAGTGGTGGCCATGGTTTAATCCAGCCCATTCCATTTTACAATTAAACAAGGAAGATTAGGTTTCGAACACAATCTATAAACTCTGTCAGGTCTTGCATTTTACTTGATACTTTGCTTTCACCAGTCTGCTCAGGACACAGATCTACATGGTTTCTTTAAAATCAATCTCTGTTGGCTGCAGTGCTCAGCTCCTGTAGCATGGATAGCATTAGGGTGACAGATCTCTCATATCTAGGCTAATGCGTATGGAGAGAATGGTGCGATGTATTATTTATGAGCTGCAGGCTTATGTCTGTTTCTGCAGAGCTTTGTGTTTTAGTGCTAATGCTGACCGTTCTTAGAATTACCTTACACAAATCCGCGTGAATTTCTTTGCTAAACTCTAGTAGCCTCCGAGGACTAGAAAGAAGGATTGTACTCAACAACATTCTGAATAAAACTACAGTAGTTGTACAGGTAGTTCTACTGTAACATGTATTTTGTTAATGCGAATTGGCCGTAACACGATTGATGAATAGTGGATGCTGTTTGGAAAAGGGAAACTTTCTGCTGCACAGGTATAGCAATTTTCTATACCGATTTCCCTATAACACGATTTGCTATAGCAATTTTCTATAGCGCGAGGTCACGCAATAACATTACTATCACGTTACAGCAGAACTACCTGTACAGTCCTTGATCTCCTTATTTAACAAAATACATAGTTTCCTTAAAATAGAATAAAACAACCTGAAGAAGGGTCACTGGACTCAAAACGCTAACTCTGTTTCTCTCTCCACAGATGTTGCCAGACCTGCTGAGCTTCTCCAGCAGTTTCTGCTTCTGTTTCACAATTGCATTCGTTACACTTCAGCGAAAGTTCACTTGACTGATTGCTGAAGTAAAGGGGGTTGAATAGGTTGGATCTGTATCCTCTGGAGTTTAGGATTTGATGTGATCTTTTGAAAATTACGTACCATCCTGAGGGGACTTGACAGGGTGGGTGCTAACATAATGCTTCCCCTTATGAGGGAGATTAGAACTAGGGGAATGGTTTAAAAATCCAGGGCCACCCGTTGAAGATGGAGATGAGGAGAATTTCCCTCTCTCAGTTGATCATTCTGATAGTGCTGGATGGATCATTGAGTATTTTTAAGGCTGAGATAGAGAAACTCTTTAATAGAATTGAAGCGTAAGAGGGTTTAAAGGATAAAGAGCAAAGTAGAAACCATACTGAACAATGGAACAGTCTCAAGAGATTGAATGGCCTCCTGCTTCTAACCCATTATTCACATAGTCCTGTCTCTCCTCACCTACTAATGAACTTAAATATTAAATAGTGAAGAGTCATTGGAGACAGACAGCTACTGTCCTTTATAATAAAACAAAGATCTGCGGATGCTGAAGATCTGAAACAGATAGTTAATGTTTCGAGTCCGGCGACCCAAACAATATTCTAAGAAAGGTCACTGAACCCAAAATATTTACTCCATTTCTCTCTCCACGGACGCTGCTATACCTGTTGAGTTTCTCCAGCAATTTTTAATTTTCTTTGAACTATATTCCTTTCTACAGTCTTTCCACTAAGGGCCACACTTATACTCACTAAGAACTACTTAAGATTAAGGAGTAATTTTGTTGCAGGATCAGATGTCTGGGAATGAGGGTGACTGTACTAGTCTGAACTGGGATGATCTTAACTCCACACAGACCAGGGATCGGAGTCAAGATCTGCAGATTGCCCTGGCCCAGTGGGAGAATTGTTTGTAATCACCTCATTTTCCTTTCACAGTCTGGTGCAGCTGTGCATGAACTTCATTATGAGACGAGACATTTCACATTCTCCCACTAACCGCTTCAGTTCTGACAAGCAAGTGTTCCATTAATGCTTTCAACATGTCATGTTAGCTTAGTCTGCTATCATTTTCACATCTAATTCAAATGGGTATTGGTTCAGGGTCAGGGATATCATCAAAAACAGCACAATATTCTCTATGTCAGCACAGTCCACAACAAATTGAGGATTCCATTTAAAGGTTGAATGCCATATGTACCCTCAATATTTGAAAATATCTCAAGCTGGTCATACTAACTCAGAGTTAGATATAGTATTTAGCATTAATAGGATCAAAGGGTATGGGGAGAAAGCGGGAAGAGGGGACTGAGTTAGATGATCAGCCACGATTATATCCGATGACGGAACAGACCTGAAGGGCCAAATGGCCTACTCCTGCCCCAATTTTCTATTTTTTTTTTGCCAGATCTTGATGTTCTGAATTAGAAAGTAATAGTCCAAAGAGGAGACAGGACTAAAAACTGCCTACATTATCAGCTGTGTCTCATTGGGTAGCTGTATTGCACCTGGGTTAGAAGGTTCAAGTCCGACTGCAGCAGGTATAAAAAATCGCAGTGAAAAAAATCAGTGAAAATTGGGTTTTTAAAAAAATCATTCACAGGATGAGGGTATCACTGGCCAAGCCAGCATTTATTGCCCATCCCTAATTGCCCAGAGGGCAGTTAAGAGTCAACCACATTGCTGTGGGTCTGGATTCACATGTAGGCCAGACCAGGTAAGGATGACAGTTTCCTTCCCTAAAGGACATTAGTGAACCAGATGGGTTTTCCCCCCAATAATTGGCAATGGATCCGTGGTCATCACTAGTCTTCTAATTCCTGATTTTTATTGAACTCAAATTCCACCATCTGCCGTGATGGAATTCAAACCCAGGTTCCCAGAACATTATCTGGGTCTCTGGATTAACAGTCCAGAGATAATACCACTAGGCCGTCACCTCCCCCCTCAGAAAAAAACACTAGTCTAGTGATGATCATGTCAATCATCATTAAAACTCATCTGGTTCACTAATGCCGTTTAGGGCAGGAAGTCTGCCGCCCTTACCTGACCTGGCCCACAGGTGTTTCTAGGCCCATAGCAATGTGGTTGATTCTTAGCAGATCTCAGTACTGTCCTAGCCAGCAACGCCTACATCCTGTGAACACATAGAAAAGGAAGTTCCGTTGGGAAATTTGAGTACAAAGTTCAGGCTGATGGTCCTGTGCAGTCCGGAGGAAGAGCTGCACTGTCAGCATGCCATCTATTGGATGAGACATTAAACCCAGGTGTCCTGTCTGACCTCTCAGATAGATGGGACAGAACTTTCAGTGCTATGCATGAGATGCAGGAGAATGCTCTCTAGCCGATACTCTGCCTTCCACCAAAATCAATGAAACAGATCCTCTGGTCATTATCTGATTGCTGCTGTAGGAGCTCACTGTGTGTAAACTGGCTCTACGCTTCCTCATCCTTCAAAAGTCATCATTGCCAGTGAAATGTTGTAAGTTCATTGCAAAAGTTACCAAAGGAATGCACATTTCCTTTATCTCTGCAGAAATCCAGACTTCAAAATGAGAACTACTAGTCCACATAGGATGATTGTCTGCTTGTGTTCTGTCAAGACATTGGTCCCAGATGTGGCACTGGTTCAATGGACAGCCTTGATGTAGACAAACAGCCGCAATGAGGAACCCTTGCGTTGTCACTGCTGGAACAATAGGAAGGATATTATTAGAGTTCAGAAAAAAATTACCAGGATGTTGCTGGGAATATAAGGATGGTTTGAGATATAAGGAGGGCTGGAAAGGTGAGGCCCTTTTCCACTAGAGTGTAGGAGTTTGAGGGATGACTTTGTAGAGGTTTATAAAATTATGAGGGCCATTGATAGAGTTAATGGTAGATGCCTTTTCCCTAGAATGGGGGATTTTAAGACTAGAAGGTATATTTTTAAGGTGAGAGGAGAAAGATTTAAAAAAGACAATTTTTTTTACACAGAGAGTGGGTTGTGTGTGGAAAGAACTTTCAGAGTGAGTGGTGGATGCGGACGCAGTTACAATGTTTAAAAGACTTTTGGATAAGTACACGAATAGGAAATGTTTGGAGGGATATGGGAGCAGGCAGGTGGGACTAGTTTAGTTTGGAATTATGATCGGCATGGACTGGTTGGACCGAAGGGTCTGTTTCCGTGCTGTATGACTCTATGACTCTATCAATGTCTCTTTCTGCCAATTCCAAAGGTCCCACTGGACTGCGTGGGGGAGGCAATGGCCTACTGTTATTATCGCTAGACTGTTAATCCAGAGACCTGGTAATGTTCTGGGGACCCAAATCTGAATCCCGCCACAGCAGATGGTGGAATTTGAATTCAATAAATATCTGGATTTAGGAGTCTAATGATGACCACGAAACCATTTCATTGTCAGAAAAGCCTATCTGTTTGACTTATGCCCTTTAGGAAGGAAAACTACCATCCTTACCTTGGTCTGGCCTACATGTGACTCCAGACCTACAGCGATGCGGTTGACTCTTAACTGCCCTCTGTGCAATTGGGGATGGGCAATAAATGCTAGGCCCAAACAGTGAAGATTGAATTACTAAAAAGGAAGAACAGTGTATTTTCCTGATATCTGCATCAATGTTTCTTCCTAAATTATGAAAAACACACACAAAACAAATGAAATTGCATGGCACTGTGGATCTTCCATTGCACTAAGTGCACACACACAACCTGCACCAGAAATCAATCTAGGGGAAGGGTTTGGGATGCTTCGAAGAAGTGCAAGGGAGGCAATAACTTAGTAGAATTTCTTTCTTCCAGAGACGGTTTTGGAAAGTGAGAGATTAGGATGTCATAGAGCTGTAGAGGTCTACAGCATGGAAACAGACCTTCAGCCCAGCTTGCCTATGCCGCCCCGTTTTCACAATTTAAACTAAACGCATTGGCCCGTGTTTGATCCCTATCCCTCCATACCTATCCCGCCCATGTACCTGTCTAAATGTTTCTTCAATGATGAAATTGTATTTGCTTCCACCACTATCTCTGGCAGCTGATTCCAAACACTCACCACCCTCTGTGTGACAAAATTGTTCCTCTGGGCTTTTTTGTATCTCTCCCCTCTCATCTTAAATCTATGTTTTGTAGTTTTAGCCTCTCCTAACAAGGGGTAAAGCTGTCAGCTATCTACCTTATCTATGCCTGTCATGATTTTACATACCTTTCAAAGGTCACCCCTCAGCCTCTTACGTTACAGGGGAAAAGTCCCAGCCTTACCAGCCTCTCCTATTAACTCAAACCTTATAGTCCAGGTAGCATCCTAGTAAATCTTTTCGGCACTTTTTCTAGTTTAATAACACCCTTTTGTATAGTAGGGTGACCAGACCTGCACATGTACTCCAAATGCGGCCTCACCCAAGTCTTGTGCAGCTGCAATAAGATGTCCAATCTCCCATCTCAATGCTCTGAACGATGAAAGCAAGCAAGCCGAAAGCTTCCTTCACCGCCCTGTCTACCTGTCTCTCCACTTTCAAGGAACTATGAACCTGTACTCTTAGATCTCTTTGTGCCATAACACTCCCCAGGCTTAGGAAGTTGGGAGTTTATTTTGGAAAAAAGATTTTGAGGTAACGCGATTGAAATGTTCAAAATCATGAGAAGAACAGGCTAAAATTAACACAAGCAAACTGGTCACCAAAGTGGCAAGTTAAAATTCCATGGAATGTAAATTACAGGTAGGGGAATAGGTTAGAGTACGTGACTCCCTGCCAGAAACACATTGAGAGGCAGCGTGTAATATCCAGCCCATTACCAACCCAAATACTACAGTCACATTGCTGCATGCGTTAGGACTTGTTCAGTCAGTGAGGTCCTTTGCTCTATAATTTAGTGGGCTTTGCACATTTATGAACTGAGTTGGCTGCCATGAAGCAGAATCAGCTGCAGCTTCTCAATGACACCATTGGCAATGGAATCATTTCCAAGGCTGATGCACCGTCTCACAGCAATACATCCTCACGGAGAAAATCAAAACCAATATGTAGGAAAGATTGGAGCCAGTTTGCTGTCATAAGGCAAGGCACTGTAAACAAAACAAAACTCAACCACTCCTCTGGCTCAGGAGAAACATCTTGTCCCAAGATCTGCACTAAGCCCATTCAGGCTCGGCATGATGAAGCTGGTTTATTAACCACTAAGCTTTGTGTCAGGGATCCCTGGTTCATCCTGGTGAGATTCCCAGGTGATTGCCTGTTTCTCATTCAGAGTTATAGATTCATAGAGTCACAGAGTCATACAGCATGGAAACAGACCCTTTGGTCCAACCAGTCCTTGCCGAATATAATCCCAAACTAACCTAGTTCCACCTGCCTGCTCCTGGCCCATATCCCTCCAAACCTTTCCTATTTGTGTACCTATCCAAATGTCTTTTAAACATTGTAAACGGACCTGCATACATCACTTCCTCAGGAAGTTCATTTCACACATGAACCACCCTCTGTGTAAAAGACTTGCCCCTCATGTATGTTTTAAATCTCTCTCTTGTCACCTTAAAAATGCGCCCCCTAAACTTGAAACCCCCCATCCTAGGGAAAAGCCAACTACCATTAACTTTATCTATACCTATCATTACTTTACAAGCTGCTATCAGGTTGTCTCTGAACCTTCTATGCTATAGTGAAAAAAGTCCCAGCCTATCCAGCCTTTTTTTATAACTCAAACCTTCCATACCCGCCAACATCCTGGTAGATATCTTCTGAACCCTAGAGATAATAGGTACTGCAGATGCTGGAGAATCCGAGATAACAAGGTGTGGAGCTGGATGAACACAGCAGGCCAAGCAGCATCATAGGAGCAGGAAAGCTTGACATTTCGGGCCTAGACCCTTCAGGCCTGAAACGTCAAGCTTTCCTGCTCTGATGATGCTGCTTGGCCTGTTGTGTTCATCCAGCCCCACACCTTGTTATCTTCTGAACCCCCTCCAGCTTAATAATATCCTTCCTATAACTAGGTGACCAGAACTGGACACAGTATTCCAGAAGAGGCCTCACCAATGTCCTGTACAACCTCAACTGCTATACTCAAAGGACTGAGCAGTGAAAGCAAGCATGCCAAATGCTTTTTTAACCACCCTGCCTTTATGTGACACAAACTACATCCTGAACCCCAGAGATTGTTGGGAACTGGGAAATTGGAGGACGCAATGACCGAACGAGAATGGTGCTAATAAAAATAAGCAGCCAGTGTCGGCCTGGATGGTGAAGCATGTTCGCAAGGCTGAAAGGCATTCTCCTATTTGTGATGCTTGTATTCATGTGCTGTAGAGGATCCCATTGACTCTCATATCTCTTTTGCGATTCACTAACTATTTTGAAATGTGCAACTGAAAATGAAGATTCGACTCAAAAGCACCCAATCAGAACAAACTGATTTAGGAAATAGGAACTGAACACATTTGAAGAACCGGGGGTGGGAGACGGGGGCGGGGGAAGTGGGGGTTGGGACGTGAGAGTGGGGAGAATTGGATTGGATCTGGCTCTGCTAGTCACAGCTCAGTCCCCCTCCCAATGGATAAGGATATCTGGTTCTGCACAGGGGGAGTATGGGAAAGGCAGGAATTGTCAGGATAAACAATTAGACAGAGCATGACGTTTTGCGATATCAAGGTGTAGAGCTGGATGAACACAGCGGCCAAGCAGCATCATAGGAGCAGGAAGGCTGACATTTCGGGTCCAGACCCTTCTTCAGGATTGGGAGAGGGGAAGGGGATTCTGAAATAAATAGGGAGAGAGGGAGAGGCGGATAGAAGATGGATAGAGGAGAAGCTAGGTGGAGAGGAGACAGGTCAAAGAGACGTACCATTCCCATCAACCTCCAGATCCAAAGCATCATCCTCCAGCACTTCCGCCATCTGCAATCTGACCCCACTACCAAAGAAATTTTTCCCTCCCCACCCTTATCTGCTTTCTGGAGGGACCACTCTCTCCGTGACTCCCTGGTCCGCTCCACACTCCCCATCAGCCCCACCAACCCCGGCACTTTTCCCTGTAACCGCAGGAAGTGCTACACCTGCCCCCACACCACCTCCCTCACCCCAATCCCAGGCCCTAAGAAGACCTTCCACATCAAACAGATGTTCACCTGCACATCTGCTAATGTGGTATACTGTTTCCGCTGTTTTAGTTGTGGCCTCCTCTACATCGGGGAAATCAAACGGAGGCTTGGAGACTGCTTTGTGGAACACCTACGTTCGGTTCGCGACAAATGACTGTACCTCCCAGTCACGAACCACTTCAACACCACACCACCACCGCCCCCCCACCCCCACTCCTTGGACAACATGTCCATCCTGGGCCTCCTCCATTGCCACAGCGATGCCACCCAAAGGTTGCAGGAACAGCACCTCATATTTTGCTTGGGAGCCCTGCAGCCCAATAGTATCAATGTGGACTTCACAAGCTTCAAAATCTCCCCTCCCCCGATCAAAACCAGCCCAGCTTGTCCCTGCTTCCCTAACCTGTCCTTTCTCTCACCT
This sequence comes from Ginglymostoma cirratum, assembly GCA_024137785.1. NCBI lineage: Eukaryota > Metazoa > Chordata > Chondrichthyes > Orectolobiformes > Ginglymostomatidae > Ginglymostoma > Ginglymostoma cirratum. The sequence continues at coordinate 6,123,502 of JAHRHZ010000027.1, forward strand.
ATCCCCTCCTCCCACCTCAACCCCCACCCCACCTCCTACCTACCAGCTTCATCCCCACATCCTTGACCTGTCCGTCCTCCATGGACTTACCTATCCCCTCCCTAACTCTCCACCTACACTCACCTTTACTGACTCCACCCCCACTTCTTTGACCTGTCTGTCTCCTCTCCACCTATCCTCTCCTCTATCCATCTTCTATCCGCCTCCCCCCTCTCCCTATTTATTTCAGAATCCCCTTCCCCTCCCCCATTTCTGAAGAAGGGTCTAGGCCCGAAACGTCAACTTTCCTGCTCCTATGATGCTGCTTGGCCAGCTCTACATCTTGTTATCTCAGATTCTCCAGCATCTGCAGTTCCTACTATCTCTGTAACAATGACTTTTTGCGAAGTGCCTCGTCCTAATTCACACCCTGTCCCTATTCCCCCCTCACCGACCTTTCCAAATTTGGAAAATAACCTGAGTCCATCAACCTTGGATTCTTTCAATGAGCTTAATCAATCAGATAATACTGTTGGGGGCGGGGGGGTGACGTTGGTGGCTCTGATGTTGTTTATTCACACTCCATTTCCCCAGCTCACACTGGCCAGAGGGAAGAACAAAATGTGTCTGTTTATTGATGAGAGTACTCGGGAGGAGTTTCTTCATTTGTCTCACACTGCCTGCCAGCATCCAGGCATCTGACAATTGCCTGAGAGAGAGGCTGGGCTGACAGTCTGTACGTCAGATCCCAAATTACACCCATTCTGATAGCCTCCATATGGTCTGCTGCGGAAACTGAAGACTGGTCAACAGCCAGCTCAGATTTCATTGACTGCTTCCCCCAGTCCCATCACCATCAACCTCACCCAGTGTTTTTCTGTGTAAACTCTCCATTTCAGGTTGGGGCTAGTGGCATCTGGGCTGGCCAAAGAAAGCACAGTGGTACCTCACCAGTGCTCACTAATGGCATTTGATAATGCTGCTGGACTAGTGTTTGAGAGGCACATGCTAATTTCCAGAGGACATGGGCCCAAACCCCACCAATATAGGTGATAGAATTTATATCTAAGTCTTTAAAAATACGGCCTTGAATTGAAAAATAATCCATCAGTATTGGTGACCATGTAACCATTGTCAATTGTTGTAAAAACCCATCTGGTTCACTAATGTCCTTTAGGGAAGGAAACTACCATCCTTACTTGGTCCGACCTATATGTGACTCCAGACCCACAACAATGTGGTTGACTTTTAAGTGCCCCCTAGGCAATTAGGAATGGGAAATAAATGCTGGGCTAAGCCAGCAATGCCCAGATGCCATGAATGAATTTAAATAAAAGGTTGTTGGGACAAACAGCCAGATTGAGTGGGAGCGACAGTGTGGGGGAAGAATATGACATAGCTGAGTAGGGAAGACTGACGGAAGAGTCCAGTTGAAAGTTGGACCCAGGATTGTGGGATAAGATTGGGATCTAGTTACAAGGAAAAAAAAACTGGGCAAGAATTAGGGGAAATATTGTGGCCCAGGCAGGGAGGAAAGGTGGATCGAGGTTAGGAGGATGACCGGGGCAAGTTCATCACTCACCATTAACTATTTCAATGCCACTCAGAGACAGTGGCCCAGATTTTGACATTGACAGTGAGCAAATGATACTTACTTCCAACATGTTACATTTACAGCTGTTCTACAAGCCATTGACATTTAGTAAACATTTATACAATTTACAGAGATTGTTTTAGCCTGGTGTACACTACAGGGCATCTCCAGCAGAGTAAAGAAGGCACCCAATAAAGCTGTCACTTTAAAGAATCCTGACTGAACCATGCAAAGTGAAAATTAAGAATTACACATTAAAATATTGCATTAATTGTCAAATCAAATACAGAAAGTGAAACAGGTAGGAAACATCAGATTAATCCAGAGAGACAAAAAGACACAAGAATAAGTACAAAATGATTTTTCTTCCAATTTTTATATTTTTTCTAAACTCCACCAACAATTAAAATTTAAAAGAATGAAACCCACATTCATAAAACCAAGTTTTCAGGGCTAGGGAGGCTGTTTGGTAATAATTAAGACTCATCACACTGTTTAAAAATTGTTTACACTTGAATGGGCCAGCCCTATCTTGTTCTGGTGTGCTCAGTCAGTAACTGATCTGCCTCTTGTTGGATTTGACTGTTCAGTTCTGCAGTAAAGTAACTACAGTGAAGATTATGGATGAACAGGGCAAATCAAGCAAATAATTGTGGATTTCCACATTTAACAGCAAAGGCGCAGAATCTGAAAGCTGCAGTCCAACATTCTCTTTAAAGCTGGTGAGTATGGGTAACCTCACTGTGAGCTGAAACACAAAGTCAAGGACAGTGTAAGCTCAAACCCACCTCGTACTAATGCACACCATGTGAGATGAAAATGAATCACCCTCTATTTTCTCTGAGTCTCTCACTCATAAACCTTTGGATATTCATGAGTTGCCTTCCATTGCATTGCTGCTGTTGTGATGAATTTTTCAGAATGATGAATTATACTGTCATAATGCAGACCATTCCAGCCTCATCATAACAATGGCACCCGAGCAGCAACATTTTGCATTTGAGTTTACAATGGGAGCAAAATTAATTATTCAGCCAACTGCAAGTGTTCTGAAATGATGAGACTAGCAAGCACTATGGAGCATGTTTGAGAAATTGTTAATCAGTGCTTCTGTGTGTGTGTGAAGAAAGTGAGTGTTTTAAGCAGTGAATGCTCATTATGTTATCAGGCTTCATTCGCGACAGCCTGTCCACCTTCTACAAGGCACAATCCAGGAGCGTGATGGAATAATCTACACTTGGGTCCAATTCCAACAACATTCGAAAAGCTCAGGTCCATCCGGGACAACGCAGCCCGTTTGATTGATGCCCTATCCACCATCCTCAACATTCACTCTCTTCACCCTGACGCTCAGTAGCAGCAGTGTGTACGATCCAAAAGATGCACAGCAGAAATTCGCCAAAGATCCTTAGTCAGCATCTTCCAAATCCACGACTGCTTCCATCTAGGAGGACAAGGCCAGCAGATATGTGGGAATACCACACCCCCGCAAGTTCCCCTCCAAGTCATTTACCGTCCTGAATTGGAAATATATCGCTGTTCCTTCACTGTCACTGGGTCAAAATCCTCGAATTCCCTCCTTAACAGCATTGTGGGTCAACCCACAGCACCCCCTTGTCCAGGTCAATTAGAAGTGGACAATAAATGTTCGCCTTTCACACACACTGGTGCAGATTGTCCCATTGTACTTTGCTGGTGGAGGGAGCGGATGTTTGTGGATGTTGTGCTAATTAAGCCGGCTGCTTTGTCCCGGATGGCATCAAACATCTTCTGTGCTGTTGGAGCTGCACCCATCCAGGCAAGTGGGGAGTATTCCATCACACTCCTGACTTGTGCCTTGTGGATGGTGGACAAGCTTTGGGGAGTCAGGAGGTGAGTTACTCTCTGCAGTATTCCTCACCTTATTGACAAGAGGCTGATGGTTAGATTTTCTCTTGTTTGACAAGGTGCCACACAGGGGGCTGCTAAATAAGGTAAGAGCCCATAGGGTTAGGGGCAAGTTACTGGCATTGGCTGACTGGCAGAAGGCGGAGAGTGAGGGTAAAGGGATGGCAGCTAATGACTAATGGAGTTTTGCAAGGGTCACAGCTATTTGCATTATACATTAATGATCTGGACAAAGGAACTGAGGGCATTATTACCACATTTGCAAATGACACAGAGATAGGTGGAGGAACAGGTCGTGTTGAGGAAACAGGGAGGCTGCAGAAGGACTTGGACAGGCTAGGAGTATTGGCAGAGAAGTGGCAGATGGAATACAATGTGGGAAAGTGTGAGGTTATAGACTTTGGTGAGAAGAATAGAGGTGTAGACTGTTTTCTAAATGGGGATACTTATAGAATACCGAGAGGCCTGGGTCAAGTGGATGTGGAGGAGATGTTTCCACTAGGAGAGACCAGAACTCAAGGGCAAAGCCTCAGGGTGAAGGGATGACCCTTTAGAACTGTGATGTGGAGGGATTGCTTCAGCCAGAGGGTGGTGAACCTGTGGAACTCATTGCAACAGAAGACTGTGGAGGCCAAATAATCAAGTATATTTAAGACTGGGATAGATTGGTTCTTGTTTGGTAAGATGCTCCTGTACCCTATGGTCTCATGAAAAAGTTATGAAGAAGGGTCACTGGATCTGAAACTTTAACTCTGCTTTCTCTCCACACATACTACCAGACCTGCTGAGTTTTTTGTCAGCAACTTCTGTTTTTGTTTCTGATTTCCAGCATCTGCAGTTCTTTGGGTTCTTTTTTGTCTAAAGTTTCTGAACAGATTGATTAAATATATCTGCAAATGTTTATTCAATTAAAAATGAGAGAAAATGTATAATTAGGGAACAGGTTATAGTGGGAATGGAGATGGGCTGTGTGACTGAGTTAGTTGATAAACTCTATCCACATCTAAAAGGTATCATGAGTTTTATTTCAGCAAAAGGGTTAGATTTGTGTTGGTCTACAGGGTGTGCAATTATGTATGTATGTTTTTCAAACTTTATTTCTACATTGCATTGGGCATAGTTTAAACAATCCCAGACAGTTGGACAGCCAGAAACACAGTGAATAACCAAGGATGGAGGAGCCTGGTGGGGGCTGGACAAAAGCTAATGTGACGGATTGGATCTATGCACAAATGCATCCCTGGCAATGAGTGACAATCAGCATTTTTCACCTCAGCCACAAAGCTACAATAAACTCAAGGCCCATCTGCTCAGGACCTAACGTAATGCAGATTAGGATGATGGACCATAAACATTTGACGATGTCTATTAATCATTTCACTGCTGAGAAATTCAATGATGGATGCTTTAATTCTGGGCCTGAAGGCTATTTCAATCTGTCACTTCATCATTGCTCATAGATACCTGCAGTCAAATGAGATGCTCTTAAAAAAGGGGCTGGAGTTACAACAAGCAGCGAGAGTGGGAAATCATCAGACTGTTGACCCTTGGACTCACTCAAGGACTTTAGCCCAAGTCTCTTGCAGGACGTGTAACATTCACACCAGCTCCTACTACATTACAAATTGCTGTCCTTACCCCTGTTGTAATTTGGCTGGAGATCATTCTTACCTCAGGCTTTGTTATCTCTAACTTTAACTATTCTGATGCTCTGCTAGCTAGTCCTGTCCTCTTGAGATCAAGCAAAACGCTGCTGGCTATGCCCTAAGCTGCAGCAAGTCTCCATTCACACCTCATTGCCTGTGTTCACAGACTGAGATTGGTTTCTGATCTGGCATTGCCTCAAAACTAAAGGTCTCAGACTTCTCCTTTTTGGGAGTCCTGACTGTAATTGCTTCAATATTACTGACCATGCCTTCGGCTGCTTGATTGCTCAGTTTTGGATTTTCCCCTTAAACCTGTCTAACTTAACGATTTCATCCTTGTCTGACAGCCCTTAAAACGTACCTACCACAAACATTCCAGGTTATCTTTAATCCCCCTGTGACGAGTCTTGGCCTGTTTTACTATACAGAAAGTACTATATAAATCCAAGTTGTGCCTATTTCTTCAGTTCTGGATCAATTAAACAGCTTCCTTTTTCCAAAGGTCAAACACATATTTTTATTGATCTCCATCTTGCACATTGAAGAAACATCAGAGTTAACAACATTTTAATTTTGTATAAAGAAAGTGTTTTCACAAAGGCAGGAAATTTTGCTCAAAGCAGAGTTAGGGTTAGGGTTAGAATTAGGTTTAGGGTTATAGCTAGAGTTAGGTTAGGGTTATAGCTAGGGTTATAATTAGAGTTAGGGTTAGGGTTAGGGTGAGGGTTATAGTTCCAGTTAGGGTTAGGGTTAGGGCTAGGATTAGAGTTAGGGTTATGGTTATAGTTAGAGTTAGGGTTAGGTTTAGGGTTAGGGTTAGGGTTAGAGTTAGGGTTAGGGTTAGAGTTAGGGTTATAGTTAGAGTTAGGGTTATAGTTAGAGTTAGGTTAGGGTTAGGGTTATAGTTAGAGTTAGGTTAGGGTTAAGGTTAGGGTTAGGGTTAGGGTTATAGTTAGAGTTAGGGTTAGGGTGATAGTTAGAGTTAGGGTTAGGGTTAGGGTTATAGTTAGAGTTAGGTTAGGGTTAAGGTTAGGGTTAGGGTTAGGGTTATAGTTAGAGTTAGGGTTATAGTTAGAGTTAGGGTTAGGTTTATAGTTAGAGTTAGGTTAGGGTTAGGGTGATAGTTAGCGTTAGGGTTATAGTTAGAGTTAGGGTTAGGGTTAGGGTTATAGTTAGAGTTCGGTTAGGGTTAGGGTTATGGTTAGGGTTAGGGTTGGGATTAGGGTTATAGTTAGAGTTAGGTTAGGGTTATAGCTAGGGTTATAATTAGAGTTAGAGTTAGGGTTAGGGTTAGGGTTAGGGTGAGGGTTATAGTTACAGTTAGGGTTAGGGCTAGGATTAGAGTTAGTGTTATAGTTCGAGTTAGGTCAGGGTTAGGGTTATAGTTAGAGTTAGGTCAGGGTTAGGGTTATAGTTAGAGTTAGTTTAGGGTTTCAGTTAGTTTGTGTTAGGCTTAGAGTTAGGGTTCGGGTTAGTGTTATCATTTTACACAATTGGCCCGCAGGTTTAGTTTGAAAATGTGTTGCACATGCGGGAGTGCACAGGAAGATTCCACATCAGGGCAGGAGTCAGTGAGGGTTGGGTTGGATGAGGGTGGTTCGGTCTACGATGACTCCATCACACAGTGAAATAGACGGTCAATACACTGGCGCACATATTGCTGAATCTCTGGTTTCAAGACAGGAAAAATTGACAACTCAAAAAAGAAATGGATTTTTTTTTCAGCAACATGGAGATTCGGTCAGACCGCACTGGCAGAAATTGCGTTCAGTTCTGGCAATGCATTTCAGGAAGAATGCAACACAGAATAAAGTGAGGTGAAAAGGTTTAAATAATGAAGGGGGATGGGAGGATTCCATAAAAGTGACTGGTATTCTCTTCTGTATCAAACATTAACTGAAAGGTTCTTGTGGTTCCATGGTAGTGTCCATATGTCTGGCCCAGGAGACCTAGGTGCAACTCTCACCTTCTCCAGAGGTTTGTCATACCATCCCTGAATTGATTGATTAAAAATATTGAGGAAGTTAATCAAGGTTAAATGATTATAGGATTCTGAAGAAGTCATAATCAACTTGAAACATTAACACTGTTTCTCTCAGCCAAGATGCTGTCAGACCTGCTGAGTTTCTCCAGCATTCTCTGGACTTACTTCAGATCCACAGTATTTTCCTTTCAAATGATTATGGGCTCTGATAGGAAAGTAGTCTCTACCTCGATGCAGAGAACTCAATGTAGATTGTGACATGCAAACAATGGGTTAATTATCTGCTTTGCAAGGGCATGTACAAAAGCAGGTCTTAAAACCGTGCCATACTAGGAAATGTTGATAATCAGAGAGTCGTAACTGTCGTTGTACATGAATCACAGAAGGTTCAATTGGAAATTTATTCTTTGTCCATTTGATGCACTTGTCATTATCAAGGCCAGTATTTGTTACTCATAAGGAACATCCAGGATGGCCAGTGCTATTATTGCTGGCCTATTAATCCAGAAACTCAACTAATGATCTGGGGACCTGCATTCAAATCCCGCTATAGCAGATGGTGGAATTTGAATTCAACAGTTACTTTTTTTTTAAAAGAATATGAGAGTCCAATGATGACATCATCATCTAATGATGATCCATGAGTCAATTTATGGGGAAAATCCATCTGGCTCACTAATGCCCTCCAGTGAAGGAATCTGCCATCCTCACCTGTGACTCCAAACTCTCCTGACTCTCAGCTGTCCTCTGAAATGGCCCAGCAAGCTACATAGTTGTATCAATTGCTACGTAGAGTCAAAGAGCTGTACAGCAAGGAAACAGACCCTTCAGCCCAACTTGTCTGTGCCAAACCAGATATTGAAATCTGACCTAGTCCCATCTGCCAGCATTTGGCCCATATCCCTCTAAATCCTTCCTATTCATGTACCCATCCAGATGCCTTATAAATATTGTAATTGTACCAGCCTCCACCACTCCCCCGGCTGCTCATTCCATACACACACCACCCTCTGCGTGAAAAAGTTGCCCCTTAAGTCCCTTTTACTTCTTTCCCCTCTCACCTTAAACCTACGCCCTCTAGCTTTGGACTCCTCCACCCCAGAGAAAAGACCTGGTCTATTTACCCTATCCATGCCCGTCATGATTTTATAAACCTCTATAGGGTCACCTTTCAGCCTTTGATGCTCCAGGGAAAATAGCCCCAGCCTATTCAGCCTCTCCCCGTAGCTCAAACCTTCCAACCCTGGCAGCATCCTTGTAAATCTTTTCTGCACCCTTTCAAGTTTCACAACATCCTTCCCATATCAGGGAGACTAGATAGAATTGATTGCAGTATTCCAAAAGTGGCCTCCCCGATGTCCTGTGTAGCCACAATGTGATGTCCTAGCTCCTATACTCAATGCACTGACCAATGAAGACGACCGTATCAAACACCTTCTTCATCGCCGTCTACCTGCGACTCCACTTTCAAGGAACAATGCATCTATGTCTCATTGTTTGGCAACACTCTTCAGGACCTTACCATTAACTGTCAAAGTCCTGCCCTGGTTTGCCTTACCAAAATGCAGCACCTCACATTTATCTAGTCACAGAGTACAGCATGGAAACAGACGCTTCGGTCCAACTTGTCTATGCCGACCAGATATCCCAAATTAATCTAGTCCCATTTGCCAGCATTTAGCCCATATCCCTCTAAACTGTACTCTGAGATAATCTTCTTCACTGTCGACAACACCATCATTTTTGGTGTCATCTGCAGACTTACCATACCTCCTATGTTCACATCCAAGTCATTTGTATAAGTGACGAATAGCAGAGGACCCAGCACCGAACCTTTTGGCATACCACTGGTTGCAGGCCTCCAGTCTGAAAAACAACACTCTACCACCATCCCACCTTCAGGCTAATTTTGTATCCGATTGGCTAGCTCTGCCAGGATCCATGTGACCTAACCTTGCTAACCAGCTACCAGTAATAATGTTGTTGAATGCCATGACAGTATCAGTATGAGTGACCACCGCACAAAATCTCACCTTCACATAGAGAATACCCTCCATCATGTTGTGTAGCACTATCACTGCGCTTAATTGGATAGACTTCAAACAGATATAGCAACTCAAGGCTGGGCATCCATATTGTGCTGGTATGTCCCTCACTCAACCATTACCATCAAGCCAGGGGTTCAATCCTGGTTCAATAGAGAGTGCAGAAGGGCATGGGGGTGTTGGAGTCACAAGGAGGTCAGACTGGGTAAGGATAGCAGATTTCTCTCCCTAAAGGATGTTAAAGAAGAACTTGGGGATAGCTGATTAGTGTAGAACTTGGCTTTTTAACTCCAGATCCAAACCACAACCTGCAATCAGAAAAACCAACTGTCGATCAGCCTTTGGTCAAACCAATTGCAGCATGAGAGAAGATGGACTTGTTGAGTGCAAGACATTAAGACTTCAATGTCTGGTCTCCTTTTATTAATGCTTCAGTTCTTAATTTAATTGAATAGGAATTTAATGAGATCACACCAGAATAATATCTGTAGTGCCCATTTCCTTACCCAAGGAGGGATGCAAAACAGGGTCAGTAGATTGGCCAGAGATAGTAGGAACTGCTGATGCTGGAGAATCTGAGATAACAAGGTGTAGAGCTGGATGAACACAGCAGGCCAAGACCCTTCGGTCTCGACCCGAAACGTCAGCTTTCCTGCTCCTCTGATGCTGCTTGGCCTGCTGCGTTCATCCAGTTCTACACCTTATCTCAGTGGATTGGCCCCTGGGATGGGAGAGGTGTCCAATGGAAAAACAGTGTTATCAGTGGGTGAGATGGGTTGGATGAAGTTATAATGCCCATGCAGTTGAACATGCCAGGATTTGTCCCAGAGTGACTGCCTTCAGACCTGTATGTCATTGCTTCTAGAAAAGGAATGGCTTTGGGGGAGTGAGCGAGTGTGGGGGGAGTCTTTATTATTTTAAGCCTATGAGGAAAGACAAACCAACCATCCTTAACCCTCCACTCCAACTATTACTGCTGTTATCCCAAAGAATCCCCCAAAGTGTGGAAACAGGCCATTCAGCCCAACAAGTCCACACAGACCTTCTGAAGAGCATTCCAACCAAACCCTTCCCAGAACCCTACTCCTGCACTTCCCATAGCAAATGCACCTAGCCTGAACACTGTGGGCAATTTAGCATTGCCAATCCAACTAACATGCACATCTTTGTACTGTGATTGCAGTATTGCTTGAACCGATTAATAGTTTATTGGGTTGTGATAGACATCCTGTCCTTAACAATGCAAGTTTTCTTTGGGTGGCATAGTGGCTCAGTGGTTAGCAGTGCTGCTAGGGACCCAGGTTCAATTCTGACCTCGGGCAACCGTCTGTGTGGAGTTTGCATTTTCTCTCTGTGCCTGTGTGGGTTTCTCGGGGTGTTCTGGTTTCCTCCCACAGTCCAAAGAATTACAAGTTAGGTCGATTGGCCATGTTAAATGCGGAGTTACAGGGATTTTGTGGGGGTCTGGGTGGGTTGCCTTTCAGAGGATTGGTGCAGACTTAATGGGATGAATGGCCTCTATCTGCATTGTAGGGATTCTTTGATCCTAAATCAAGCAAACTGAGACAACGGCCTAGTGGTATTATCACTGGGCTGTTAATCCAGAGACCCAGATAATGTTCTGGGGACCCAGGTTTGAATCCCACCACAGCCAATGTGGAATTTGAATTCAATATAATTTTGGAATTAAAGTCTAACGATGGCCATGAATTTGTTGCCAAGTATCAGGGAAAAACCTATCTGCTTCACCAAAGATCTTTACGGAAGGAAACTGCCATCCTTACCTGGTCTGGCCTACATGTGACTCCAAACCCATAACAATGTGGTTGACTCTTAACGGCCCCATAGGCAATAAATGCTGACCTGGCCAGCGATGCCCTCATAGTGTGAATAAATACTTTTTTTAAAAAATTCACTGGAGTTTACAAGAATGATTGATGGCACCAATGCAGTGTATTAAAAGTTTAACTGGTTTTTATCAGGTAAAGGCCAAGAAGCTGCTTGCCTGGGCCTGCACACTCTGGAACTAGTGTTCACAATTCAGGATCCTGAGTAGCTGTTTTGGACTGAGTTGAGGAATAATGTCTTCACTCAAAGGGTCAGGAAACTTTGGAAATTTGTACTCCAGAGACCTGTGAATGCTCAAACATCAAGTATATTCAGGGTAGAGATTGATAGGTGATGGGTAGTAAGGGAGTTAATGGATAGTGAATATTACATTGAGGTATTGTTATGGATAGATCAGTCTCGATCTTTATGATAAGAGGAACGTAACCTATTTCTGTTCTTAGACTGTATGTTCTCAAGAGATATCATCTTAACATTAGAATTCACTCACTTAATACTGATATCAGGAAGTGCTGCTTCACACAAAGGACCATAGGCCTATATAAAGTTGGAGCAGGAGTCATCAATGATCTTGGCAAATGTTATATTTGGTCCCCATATCCAAGCCATTTTTATAGATGATTGTGGGCCTAGCACTTGTCCCTTTGGACCCCCCATCCTGAGAACGACCCATACATTGCTCATTTTCTATCTGTAAACTAATTCTTAATCCATGGCAATATATTATTCCAATCACACATGCTGTCATTTAACTTACCAACCTCCTAACTTAGACCTTTTAAATATCTTCTGAAATTCCAAATATACCACTAGCTCTCTCTTGCCTCATCTACAAGCAACTTAGTCCAAAAACTCCAACAGGTTTGCTGAACATGATCAAAATCAGAAATTGCTGGAAAATCTCAACAGGTCTGGCAGCATCTGTGGAGAGAAAGCAGAGTTAATGCCTTGAGTCCAGTGACCCTTCTTTAGAACTCTTTGTCTGTCACTGGACTTGAAATGTTAACTCTGCTTTCTCTCCACAGATGCTGCCAG